>UNSF01000147.1:166552-191305 GCA_900538255.1 Ulva mutabilis | reverse complement strand
CCCTAACCCCTAACCCCTACCCCTAACCCCTAACCCTAACCCTAACCCCTAACCCCTAACCCTAACCCTAACCCTAACCCCTAACCCCTAACCCCTAACCCCTAACCCTAACCCCTAACCCCTAAACCCCTAACCCCTAACCCTAACCCCTAACCCCTAACCCTAACCCCTAACCCCTAACCCCTAACCCTAACCCCTAACCCCTAACCCTAACCCTAACCCCTAACCCCTACCCCTAACCCCTAACCCTAACCCCTAACCCCTAACCCCTAACCCCTAACCCCTAACCCCTAACCCCTAACCCCTAACCCCTAACCCCTAACCCCTAACCCCTAACCCCTAACCCCTAACCCCTAACCCCTAACCCCTAACCCCTAACCCCTAACCCCTAACCCCTAACCCCTAACCCCTAACCCTAACCCCTAACCCCTAACCCCTAACCCCTAACCCCTAACCCCTAACCCCTAACCCCTAACCTACCCCTAACCCCTAACCCCTAACCCCTAACCCCTAACCCCTAACCCCTAACCCCTAACCCCTAACCCCTAACCCCCTAACCCCTAACCCCTAACCCCTAACCCCTAACCCCTAACCCCTAACCCCTAACCCCTAACCCCTAACCCCTAACCCCTAACCCTAACCCCTAACCCCTAACCCCTAACCCCTAACCCTAACCCCTAACCCCTAACCCCTAACCCCTAACCCTAACCCCCTAACCCCTAACCCCTAACCCCTAACCCCTAACCCCTAACCCTAACCCCTAACCCCTAACCCCTAACCCCTACACCCTAAACCCCTAACCCCTAACCCTAACCCCTAACCCCTAACCCCTAACCCCTAACCCCTAACCCCTAACCCTAACCCCTAACCCCTAACCCCTAACCCTAACCCCTACCCTAACCCCTAACCCCTAACCCCTAACCCTAACCCCTAAACCCCTAAACCCCTAACCCCTAACCCCTAACCCCTAACCCTAACCCCTAACCCCTAACCCCTAACCCCTAACCCTAACCCCTAACCCCTAACCACCTAACCCCTAACCCCTAACCCCTAACCCCTTAACCCCTACACCCCTAACCCCTAACCCCTAACCCTAACCCCTAACCCCTAACCCTAACCCCTAACCCCTAACCCCTAACCCCTAACCCCTAACCCCTAACCCCTAACCCCTAACCTAACCCCTAACCCCTAACCCCTAACCCCTAACCCCTAACCCACTAACCCCTAACCCCTAACCCCTAACCCCTAACCCCTAACCCCTAACCCTAACCCCTAACCCCTAACCCCTAACCCCTAACCCCTAACCCCTAACCCCTAACCCCTAACCCCTAACCCCTAACCCCTAACCCTACCCTAACCCCTAACCCCTAACCCCTAACCCCTAACCCCTAACCCTAACCCCTAACCCCTAACCCCTAACCCCTAACCCCTAGCCCCTAGCCCCTAGCCCCTAACCCCTAACCCCTAACCCCTAACCCCTAACCCCTAACCCCTAATGTACACCTGATGCATGTGTGTACATCAGGTTACTACATCAGCGTGTGGGTTGTTTCATGGGGTTGCAGGGAGGCCGCACCGGGATGGAAGATTGCCACCAAGCTCCAATGAGCGTTGTCATGCTCGTGGTGGATTATGCTGGGTTGTACACCAGCCAGGTATGTGACAGCGCGACCCCCTGCGCACAGCTACGGCGTGCTTAGATCCCACAGTGCCTAAGGGCTGCGGTCCACTGGTTTACGACACACAATTCCCTGATGACCGGCAATGTCTGCAAAAAAAACACAGCTTAGCTGAATTGATACCAGGGAGCTGTACATCTCGAATTGATCGGCGCATATTAGAAATTCTGTTGACGTCTAATGACAACACTGCACCTGCACCAGGACCTCGCCTAGGAAATACAGGACTTCAAAAAATGCAGTCGCTGGTAGGTCCTTGCTCTTCGTTGCTGTATGATGCTGCTTGCAAGCATCAATAGCTTGCATGATGTTGAGGTCTTCAGTCTGCCCCGACATAGTGTTTCGCCGTTGAAGCACAGTACCAAGCATTTCCACAACCAGCTCAGGCGGGCCTCTGAGGTAGGCCTGTGGGGGATGGAATGCTCGTGTCCCCGCAAAGCCTGAATATGCAATGGCAGCCCTGGGGTTTGCTGACACAGTGTAAGCTTCTGACCGTGCATCTGATTGCTTCCATCCACCAGCTTGATCAATGATGTGACCATCCGTCCTATACACCACGAGAAATGAATGTTAGATGGATCATCTAACTTGGAACCGCAACATGTACAGTAGCACACCCGCTCCGCTGCAGGAAATCAGCTCCCAAGCGACGACCCAAGTGGAGTGTTTTGCAGATGTTGGTTCGGCCATAAAGGTACGTTTGAAGTTCATTCAACCGCCGTGCCAAGACAGATTTGCTGGCCGAGTACTGCCGGAAAGGCCCAACCGGGTAATCAGTGTCCAGCAATTGATATAAGCGCCTGCATGGATCTGTCAATGCGGTGCATGTTTGCAGTGTTTGATGCACCTTCTCGTAGACTGGCTCACATGGAGTTATGCAGGATACAACTAATACTAAGACCGCACCACTCGCCACTGGTAATGGCTTCCCACTGAATGGGAGCACCATGCATAGTTGCGGCCACTTTTCTGTAGAAGTGCAATGCGAGATGAAGTAGACTGTCCTTGTGAACCAACTTGTTGTATGTGACTGCTCTCGAATCAATCTTGTCACCTCGATTCGTCTTGGAGAATTGAATGTCAACCACGATCGTGAACATTGCGATAGGGCTTGTGATCTTGTTGACAGCCACATTGAACGAAACAAGCGTTAGCCGGCATGCTTCATCACCTCTGACTAGCAGTGCATCGATCGCTGCCATCTGGTGACTGCAGCACACCTTCGTTATGCGCAGACAGGGATGGGCGGTGCATTACACATTCAAGGTGCGGTCCACTCGGATGGGCACTCATGGTCCACGGGGTCTGCAACAACGGAGAATCGCACAACAAGGCCGCTGCTGCTTCAGCCTTCTCGAAGGTGGGGAAAGTCTTCCCATTTGGGGATGGCTGCGGCTGCACCTTGAGTACGCCCTGACCTTGGAAGCCAAGTTGTCGCTTGCAACGAGCATCATATCCCCTCAAAAAATACTGATTGACTTCAGATTCACTCGGCAAGGACGCTTGCACGACTTGCCGCGCGGAGGCCTTCCCTGCTTGAATCCTGCAAGCAAACAAGCAGGCAGGCAGGCAAACAACAACTTTTGCAAGCACACAGCAATACTCCGGTTTTTTATCTTCACGCATGTGAACAAATCACTGGAGTTCTTAGCTTGACATGGTCAAGCGAATCAGTATTGGATGTTGGTAGAAACAGGAATGGACGATGGTGGCAACAGAAGGAGCAGGCATAGACATACGCCTCCGCTTTCATGCGTGCCGTACAGACTTTGACCGCGGTTGTCCACGCAGCATTGTTAGCGAGCTGACACTGTAGTACTCTCGCAAAGCATCCGTCTCCTTGTCGTTGAACAACTTCTTCCAAAACTTCTCCACCAAGGCGTTCAAGCCCACAAAGATGCCTTTTAGTGTCGATGCGCCCATCGCCTGCACCATGCGCTACGCAAGTAAGGTGCACTATTCATTAGACGGAGCATTAGGCAGCACACAGTGTTGCCGCATGTTAACCATTGCAACAGTGGCACCTTTAATTTGGTGTTATCCAGAATGAGGGACGGGAATTTGATCCCGTTTGTGCCTCCTAAACCATCACCCATCGTCAAGAGCACTTTGCATACTCCTGTTTGTGTCGTAATTCAGTGGTCCGAAGCCCTTGGGCATCGTGGGATCTAGGCACTGCCGGAGCTGTGCGCAGGGGGTCGCACTGTCACATACCTGGCTGGTGTACAGGCTCCGCTGTGACAGGCGCTCTCAGTCTTTGGAATATAGCACGTGAGACTTGAGCAGAAGAAGAGTGATTACACTTTGATCAGTAGAGCCTATATAAGCGTTCAACCAAACGTCTCATACGGATACGATCAGAATCGTTGTCTGCTGCACGCAATCTAGCATGCATTGCTCGTGCATATGGTAAGCCATCGGTGCATGGCGTCCCATAGCCACTCCGGAACAACACCGTGCATCCATGCATACATGGTCACCGTAGTCCTGTGTATGCCACCATGCATGGTCTCCGTAATCCTGTGCATGGCTGGATCACGACACTCCCCCTAGACTAGGCTTGTACTACCGCAAGCTGTAGTCTACTTCTGAATTTTGCTAGTGCTGGTCCTGCCAACACCTTCGTGAACATATCAGCTAGCATGTCTACCGTGCTAACCCAGCTGATAGTCAACTCATCGAGTTCTACGAACTCACGGACTCTCAAGTCCCTTACCCTGATGTGCTTGGAGCGGTCACTAGAGATGGGGTTCACTGCTAGCAAGTTGGCACTCTTGTTGTCACCCCACAGAGTTGGCTTCACAGCCGACAACCCAAGATCAGTGCACAACTGCTATGCCCACATCACCTCATTGGCTGCTGAGCTCATCGCAATAAGCTCTGCCTCAGTCGTGTCAGCAGCCACAATAGTCTGTCTCTTCGAACGCTAGAACACACAGTTCCCATGCATCCGGACTATCACTCCTGACACGCTCTTCAAGCAAGCACCATTGGCGAAGTCAGCATCCGTAAATGCTTCCAACACCTCACATCCCCCATTGGAGCCACTAAAGGTCAAGCCAAAGTCTATGGTCCCTCGCAGGTATCTCAGTACGTGAAGGACACCATTCCAATGACATTTGGCACTCCCAGCCATATGCCTGGCCAAGACATTAGCCGGAAACGCGATGTCTGGACGCGACACAACTGCCACATACTGGATGCTTCCTACGGCTTGCATAAACCCATTATGCTCTACGACTGTAGCCTTTGCCTGGCTAGGATCTTCCTTTAGACTAAACATTTTCTGCTTGGGTACTAACGGAGTTGGTGCCCGTCTGCACTCACTCATGCCAAACCGCTTCAGCATGTCCCTGATGCTCTTTCTGTGTGTGATGGTGATAGTGCGAGCAGTACGATCACGTATGACCTCCATGCCCAGCACATATCCCATCTCCCCCAGGTCACGACCCTCAAATGCCTCAAGGATCTGTCTGATGGCATCATCCATCTGCTCTCTGCGACCGAAGATCAACAGATCATCGACCCATAGAAAAATAAGACATCGTCCTACTTGGCAAATGAACAGTGCAGGGTCACTGGCTGATCTCGCAAAACCCATACTCAACAATAGTTCTGCAAGTGCCTTATGCCATTCCCTGGCAGCTTGCTTCAGACATACAACGCCTTCTTCAGACGCCACACCATACCAGACCCATCATCTAGTATCGGAGGTTGTGCCACATACACTTCCTCCTCCAGAACACCATTTAGGAAAGCACATTTTATGTCTATATGCCTCGTCTCTAGATCCTCTACTGCACAGACCGACAATAGAGCCCTGAAAGTAGCATAGCTGCCCACAGGAGCCCAAGTCTCGAAGAAATCAACGCCTTCTACCTGCGTGAATCCTCTAGCTACATATCTAGCTTTGAAACGCTCAATTTCACCCTGTGCACCTCGCTTGATCTTAAGCACCCATTTGCCTGTCACAGGCTTCACTCCTGATGGACACTCGACCAGCACAAACACGTCGTGCTCCCTTAAGGAGGTCAGTTCATCTATCATTGCTGCAATCCACTGCTCACGATGGCAGCCTCTCATGGCTTGCTGCACCGTTGGATCGTCCAGCACAAACTCGACCTTCTTCTTCACAGTGGCTGCACGCCGGGACTCACAACGACTAGCAGTCTTGCCACTGTAAAGATTCACCTCCTGCCCCGTCGTGTGTTCTGCATCAGGAGTCACACTGTCAGCCGTCGCCAACACTCCTTCCGACAAACCACCGACGTCACTCTGCATATGGACTACTGTGGAGCTCCCAGCATCATCATGCTTACGTGCATCATCCGGGGACATGCGCTCAACAGCTACATTCTCTCTCTCATTCACTCTCACAGCATGGACAGCAGGTCTTAAGTTTCGGCGAATCAATTTGAAAGGTTTTGGAACCCATCGAACCCTCACCTCTTGTGGTGGATCCAGATGTTCTCCGCTGCCTCCTGCGGCACTTGGTGCAAACTCTCCGCCTGAGCCAGCTCCGCCTGCCTCTACTCCACTAGGCACATGCCATAGTGCGCCGTGCCCCTGGCCCTCAGACCCAGATATATGCAGTGGCTCTCCATATCCGTCGCAGTCATCACGCCCTGACACCGTGGACCCGCGGTGACTTCGGCCGCCGCCGTGACCGTCAGCTCGCACAGGTGGGGGTGGCTCACTTGGCTCCTTGCCCATCGACCGTTGGACTCGCTGCGGTGAACGCGAGCGCGATCGAGACTGAGATTCTGAGGGCTCAGATTCCTCTGGGAATGGCTCAGCTGAGTCACTGGCAGCCTCTGGCTGTTCCTCCCCCTCAGACACATCATTCTCACTACCCTGTGGCTCAATACGGCAGCCATTCAAATCCAGCACTGCTCTATCCCGCGTATGGATCACATCTCTCGGTCTTGTCTCAGCATTGTGCGGACCAGACGGTTGCTGAGCCACATCATACTCCCAGTGTGGTACCCTGTTCACACAGTCCTCGGCCGTGTAAGTTGCTATTACCACTGCCTCACTGATCGCAGGCGTGTGCCACCGCTCATGCCTGGCTATCAACTCAGAGCCCAAAACACGCGGTGAAAACGGCGGCTCACCCTCAGGCAACTCATCATCTGGCACATCGCGCCGATGCAACTGCCTGCCTGGTTCCTAGTGTGTGTGCCCCAGCGCTGGATGCTCCCCCTCAGCCCAATCCACATTTCTGCCCCTCTCTAGCATCATGTGATCACGACTGGCTGGCGGTCGCACTGCCCTAACACTAGTTGATCTCAACTATTTCTTCATGTTGGGCAAGAAACCAACGTCAGGTACTACACGAGTATGCTCATCGGGCATGATCTCGAATTCTCCCAGCTCGTAGTTCTCCAACATGACCGGATCCACCGTAGCTTGCTCCGACATGTGGAAACGTTTCGCAAACTCTCTCAGCAGAGCTGGTGGAGAAGCCGTATGCCTATACATACGTACTGCCCCCCCATTTCCTCGCTTCACGTAAGCTCTATCCATGTGAGAACCAGCACCCGGTCCTATGTAGAAACCGAGCACTCCTCTCTCGTCCAGGTGCCTGAAGTCCTCTCTCCGGGCATACACATACATCGGACACCCGAAAGGCTTCACCTGGGCCACCACCAGATGGAACGTGTCCTCACTCACATTCCTGAACCATAACAGATATGGCACAATCTGCCTGACATCCACATTCTTCACACACTGGGCGACAAACTTCCCATCGCCCCTGGCCATACCCTCATCAGCCAGAGCCTGCAGACTCATCTGCTGAGCCTGAGCTCTCCTCGTCTGCAACTGTGCAGCTCTCACAGCCTCATTCGTTGACCACGGTTCATGACTGGACTGCACATGTCTCTCCTCCAGTTTCTGTTTGGCCTCCTTCCGCCTAACACCCTCTAGAGCTGTGCTAGGCGTCAGGTTATGCGCATGGTTCACACACATATACGCCTCTGGCCACAGAAATGCTGGCACAGCCGCTTGTAGCAGGCTTGCCCTCACACTCCTGTTCAGCACAACGATCTTTCTCTCCACCATTCCGTTGGACTCATGCTGGCACGTGGCAGTGTACGTGTGCTCAATGCCACGCCACGCGAGGTACTGAGCCAGCTGGTTAGAGCTGAACTCACCACCCTGGTCAGTGTGCAGCCTCCGCACCCCAACCTCTCTATCATACACGATCTGACTGCGGATACGCTCAATCAGCAGGCATATCATTTCCGCAGCCCCATTCTTGGACTTCAGCGGAATCACATGGGAATACCGGGAGTACTCATCCACCACCACCAGGATGTAGTTCATACCCCCGACTCCTACTGGCTTGATCTGCCCTGCTAGGTCAGCATGCAACACTTCTCTAGCATAGGTGGCATTCTCAGTCACCTTGCCTCCGTGCTGTGCTCTATCGCCACTTCTCTGTTCAGCCACGTGGCAACCATGACACTGAAGCGCTACCCCCGTAGGTTTCAGCATCTTCAGGTCATACAGTTGTGGGTTGTCTCTCATCAACTGGAGTACCCGATTGCCAGCATGGTGAAAAGCGATATGCACAAGGGATGATGGGTCAACCTGGAAGGAATATCCTTGTTCATTTGGTACACCGGTCACTGCAGCAACTTGCTGCTGCTCACGTACCCATTTCCCATTCCTATGGAACAAGTTATTCGCACTCGTCCAGGTTGCTCCTCTATCTACCGGCCGCATTTGCCATATTGGCCTGCCCTTCCCACAGAACCATGTCAGAGTAGGTTTTCCATCCTCATCCTCACCCTGCTCACAGTTCCTGTGGAACCCATAGCTCTGGTCATAAAACCCAGGCATCACTACCCGGTTTTCATGCTTGCCAGTATGCAAATATATCTCAGACTTCTTCAACTCCTTTGTGGAAAGGATGTTGATAGGACTAGCCGGCACCCAGTAAACATTTGTCAACTCTATGTCTACTGGTGTGATAGTGCCCTGCTCACTCACATACTCTCCCAGATTGGCTCTGATCGTGCCCACACCATACATGTCTAGCCTGCCCTGGTCAAGAGGCTGACACTGCGGCATGTCTGGTGGCTTGACCTCGCAAAACATATCATAGTCGAAGATTATGTTTATGTCTGAGCCACTATCTATTGTCGTAATTCAGTAGACCGTAGCCCGTAGGCACTGTGGGATCTAAGCATGGCGTAGCCGTGCGCAGGGGGTCGCGCTGTCACATACCTGGCTGGTGTACAGGCCTCCGCTGTGACAGTGCGCTCTCAGTCTTGGATTATAGCACGTGAGTCTTTGGCAGAGTAGAGTGATTACACTTTGATCAGTAGAGCCTATATAAGCGTTCAACCAAACGTCTCATACGGATACGATCAGAATCATTGTCTGCAGCACGCAATCTAGCATGCATTGCTCGTGCATATGGTAAGCCATCGGTGCATGGCGTCCCATAGCCACTCCGGATCAGCACCGTGCATCCACTCCATGCATGGTCACCGTAGTCCTGTGCATGGCTGGATCACGACATCTATTAGGAAAGTGTACGGCATGTTTGGAGACGGCCCATCAGCACAGTCAGCTCGCAGCTTATCTAGGTCAACTACAGCTACCTGAGGGCCACCGCGGCCTCTGCCACGGCCTCGCCCTGCAGCTGCTTGCTTCTGCAGGAATTGTTTGACCTCTGCGGAGAGCAATGGACAATCCTTTTGCATATGTCCAGGCTTATCACAGTTGAAGCACTTCCTCTTTTCTGCTCCCCCTGCTGCCCCTGCTCCCACTGCTGCTACCTGTGGGGGTGAACCTTGGCGACCACCGTAGCGTCCACCTCGGTACCCACGTCCCCCATGGCGCTGTTGTCCACCGCGATCGTCCCGTGGGAATCGCGATGGACCCTGCTTGCTGTTCGTCTGGGCATGTGTCAACAGCGTAGACACTATCTGCTGCACTGGCATGGCCTGCAGCATGGGCTGCAACAGGCTGTACTCTCTGTCTACTGCCAGCAACCGTGATCTGCACAACTGATCAGACACAGTCTCACCCAGTCCTCTCATCTGATTCACTATGCCCACCACTTCATTCACATGCTTCTCCAGTGGCTTACCAGCCTGCTGGGTACTGCTGAGCTGGTGATACAGCTTCTGTATTTCTACTTCCACTGATGGCATATACTCAGCATGCAGCAACGCCCAGACCTCATGGACGAAACTACAGTCTGCCACGAAGTCTCTATCCTCCTTTGGCAGCGTGGTAAACAACCAGTGCATGACTTGCTCATGAGCCTGACTGCTCTGAGCAAGTGGATCATTGACTAGCAGGCTACTCTCACCCACCATCTTTGCCCAGCTCTCTACCTCCTTCTTAAATATTCGGAAGTGATCAGTTTTATAGTGCCACACCGGGACGTTGTTCTTCTCTGCTAGAGATTTCCCCGGTGCTGGCCTGGGCATGGCAAGCGACAGCGCTTGCGCCAGCGTGCCTACGTCAATAGACCCAGCCGTAGCTGGTACTCCTGATGATATCGCAGCCTGCGAAAGCTGCGGTATTGGAGGCGGTATCTGTTGGGTTACCCACGCAGCTGGCGCTGCGAGGTGTGCTGGCTGTGCTCCTTGCGCCGCGGCCTGAGCTCCTGCTTCCCCCGTAGGATCAGCATTTCCCGGCAATGCAGCCTGCAGAGGACCTGCATTGGGATACCCGTAGGTCCCAACGCGTTGTTCTTCCCCGTAGGTCATGAACTGGTCCTCCGCGGACTGCTCGCGACGCGCTGTGGAACGTGTGTGGTGGCGAGGACGAACTTCTTCTCCATCCTCGCCGTCAAAGCCAATAGATCCCAGGCGAGATGCCACTGGAACTTCTCGGCGTGGTGGCATCCTGCAACACGACCATCGTGCGTCGCAGGACACGCAGACCCGTAGGCCTTTCTGCGAGACCAGTACCCTAACAGAATGCAGTCCAGCCGTAGCGTTATGCATCTGTGTACTCTAGTCTCTCTACGGACTCTACAGCTAAACGCTATAGCGGTGTGAATCGCTCATCGGGACGCTCAGCCGTAGCCGTAGACCCCTGGACTCTATCGCAAGCATACACACATTGCTAGAATACCCACAATCATCACCGACACCATGTCGTAATTCAGTGGACCGAAGCCCTTGGGCATCGTGGGATCTAGGCACTGCCGTAGCTGTGCGCAGGGGGTCGCACTGTCACATACCTGGCTGGTGTACAGGCCCCGCTGTGACAGGCGCTCTCAGTCTTTGGAATATAGCACGTGAGACTTTAGCAGAAGAAGAGTGATTACACTTTGATCAGTACAGCATATATAAGCGTTCAAACAAACGTCTCATACGGATACGATCAGAATCATTGTCTGCTGCACGCAATCTAGCATGCATTGCTCGTGCATATGGTAAGCCATCGGTGCATGGCGTCCCATAGCCACTCCGGAACAGCACCGTGCATCCATGCATACATGGTCACCGTAGTCCTGTGTATGCCACCATGCATGGTCTCCGTAGTCCTGTGCATGGCTGGATCACGACAGTTTGTCCCCTGATACTCTCCAGATCTTGTAAGCTTAGGAGCTTCAGCAGCATGGTGGAGCGGTCCATACACTCAATTCGGTCTTGCTCGGACTCGCTCAGGCCACCCGTCCGCACTGCACGCATCAACACTGGTTGTCCACCGCAATACGACCAAAGCCAGGAACGATCCACATCGAAGCATATCAAGATCAGAAGCACACATAGTTCAATTGTTGATTGAGGTAGCAGCAGGAACTTGCTGCGCAAGCCATGGGCCTCCTCCATAGCGTCCAATTTGTCTTGACATTGAATAATGAAATTCCACAGTCGTTGTCTACTACTCTGAACTGCTTGAATAAAGCTCTGGCAATCGCTACCTGCAGTCTGGACTACAGTACATAAATCTGTGCCCTGCGCAAACAAGATTATTTGATGCAGCAAAGGTTCAACGCTGTCGGGCATCAACTCCCCTAAGTGGTTCAAATCATGACGGGTGCTTGGGCAGAGCTGGCTCATCAATGCCCAAGCGGCTGTGTCCTTGGGCTCAAGGCCTTGCAAGCAGTCCTCAAGCTCATCTGCAACCACATTCAGTCAACAACAATATGCACAGGGTAATAACTTACATCTATAGGAGTCGCACCAGCCCAGATAAGGTCCTGCATTGCGCAAAGCTGCCAAAACTGTCGCAGTCTGGTTGTGCTAGCTTTGTCTACATTTGCAAAACCGCACAAGGAATCAAGGTTGCCTTCAACATATTTGTGCTGTATCACGCTTGACAAATATACATATCCAGCAGCCCCTGCATGCACCCGTAAGCGGTCATCAGGCGCGCATTTTACCGAGACTCGGTGCGAATAGCGGCGAGAACGGGCCTGAGCCTATATAAGAGCTCTTGTCCATGAACAGGGGGTTGTGCATTCGGATGCTCTGCTTGTTTTGGCGAGACGTTCCCAGCAGCATGTGCGTGGGGGCAGTAAACATTTCCCACAGCGAAGATGTCTTGATAGCCTTCACAACCAGACCTGATACCTGCAGGCGATGTATGAGCATTAGGTAAGGATCATACAGGTCTGATCGAGCACGCCACAGCGGCATCAAATGTGACGCGCGGACAGAATCAGGGAGCCGAATGGACAGAGCACCGGCACTCCGACAGCTTCGATCACTTCCTGAAGCGAAATTTTACGCTCCGTGCATGGACTACAAACATGTGAAGCCAGCAACTGTTGAGCCTTGCCAGGCGCCTGACCCATGGCTAGCATGGTGGCGATGTGGCTGAGCGCCTGGCCAGTTGGAGCCAACAGCAGCTGCGCTTTCGTGACCCTGTCTGCCAGCTCGCGATAGCGCGTCTGCAGATGTGCGGCAGCCCATCGCTGCTCTGAGTTGTTGTTCAAGTACTCCGCCATGAGCTCTTTTCGCACAAATCGCATGAGCGCGCCTGTCTGCACGACGATAAAAAATGCTTCACAACATGTCGAACGCGCAAGAAGTTCGCCCGCGGCGAACACGACTACGGCGAATGCTGACTCAGACTTAGGAATTGATGAAAGCACACCTCCGTTCTGATCCAGCACTCTGGATGTTTCAAGTGAAGCCAGCACATGAAAGTCGCGATGTATCGCGAAAAGGTCTCCAGCGTTGCAGTTGCCATAGTCCGGAGCTCTGCGATGACGTCGAGCAATTTTTTTCGCAGCGACACGGGATTGTCCGACCTGCAGCTGCGGTGAACGATCTCCCCATTGAAAGAATTCACGTGCTTTCCTCATGATTTAGCTATGATCTGTAATGAGCCACGCGTTGACCAACGTCGATCTAATGTGTCACATTGTACACACACAACACACAGACAGCAGCCTTGCAAAGTGCGCACTCGGCATACAGCAGCATCCCGTCCAAATGCTCATGATTGATTGTTATGCCGACAAGGCTTGTGAATTGGATCAGGTCTTCGTCAGTCGGAACCGTCAGCTGGCCAGGTGCATTGCACACTGGTGCGTCCGTCAAATCGCCTTCACGCGCTGCCACGCTGCCGGACTTGGTTGGGGAGACCAACACGTCAATCAACAGCTGCTCGCGAACTCGGACAGGGCCTTCATCGTCCTCTTGCAACTTCAGAAGATCTTCAATAATACGATCAGCTGCTATCTGATCGTTTTCAGAAACATCAACACGATCGCTGGCCTGGACAGGCAGCTGGCGTTGCAACTCTTCAGACGCATTGTCGACCTCTTGCTCGACCGCTTCGAGGTCCAATCCTGGATCATCAGTGGCAGCTATCGCTGTTCGGCCAGGGCCAGCGGTGTTGGCAGCTGCAGACCCCTTCGTTTGTTTCCTGAACAATGGCGACGTCGCTTCAGATACATGTTGGGCACATACAACCACCAAACTAGATCACAACACACCATTCACACAACAGCAGAGCTTCGTATGTGACCTGCTTGTTCGGATTAGCCCGAGCTATCAACCATGTCTCAGAGCTAGCGACCTACCGCTGATAGAGTCCAAAGCACTGAGCGACCTACCGCTGATAGAGTTCAAAGCACTGACCATGCCTGACTCGCATGTAAACGCCTCAAAATATACCGAGTACACTCATACAAAACATCTATAAGCCCGCATATAACTACTCATGCAAACGATCGCGCCATGCAGCCGTCTCAACGCAGGCGTTGCGCTCCCGGACAAGTTAATTCGCGCTGGCCTGTATCGCCAGCAATGATGCCGGACATCACCAAACACAGTTGACCTAGCACTACCTCAGACAGTCCGGACCAAACATGGCTGTCATGAATATGCCTTTCTGGACGGTGCACGTTTCGCACCATTCCGAGTCACTATCAGACGGCGAATCATCCGTACAGCTGGACCCTTGTGGATCCCAAGACGTCTCCTGGGTTTCCTGTGGTACCGTCATGCTCATGTGGACTTATCCCGTGCAGCTGCAGCGCTGTGGCGCTGTGAACAGGCGCCTCGACAGACGCAGTGACAATATCGGAAGCATACATTCACGCAAGATCGCTTAAACTAGAAAATTTTACGTCCATACAATCAACAACCGTCTCTATTTGCACAACAGGCTCGTAAAAGCGCTTGATATAAGCATATGACAGTCGAGATCAACCGATCCCCATGGGTCGGCCAACACCTGGCCGACCCCCCGTTTGCCCGACGCATTACCCCGGTATATCATGCCAGCCACAGATCACTTATAGACTATGTATGGAAATACAGACCTGGTGAGTCTAATATGGCTGATCCGTTGTCGCGCGCGCCACAGCACTTCGCTTTGGTACAAGCTGGTGGCTGTGTATGCACGCTTGATGGTGTATTGGCCCACCAGCGACGAGCTGCTATCGCATTGCTGTTTTCGGGCTCCGTGCATGGGGCACGCACTCCTCCCCCGGGGAAGAGAGGCAAAGGCAAAGGCAAAGGCAAAGGCAAGAAACAAAAATCTACACAAGTAACAGATGGTTCTGTTCAGCCCATAGCGCAAGCTATCAAAGGCTACTTGGTGGACAATTTGCTCGCACGCTGTCGCACAGGTTGCGAAGAGATGCAGTTAACGGATGCAAGACGCTTTATAAAGCTAGACCTGTACAGAAACCAAGATGGGTTGTACTGGACATCCAATGACAGGCTATACATCCCCGACGTTGGCACGTTGAGGCAAGAATGCATAAGCTCTGTGCATTCACACCCGCAGTATGGACACTACGGGGTTACTCGAACGATCCGTAAGTTAAAGGAAGTGTTTCACTGGGAACGTGTCTCAATAGACGTGGCAAATTTCGTTAAGACTTGCGATTCCTGCCAACACGTCAAAGCATCGCACCAGTTGCCACAGGGCGAGCTGCACCCCTTACCTATACCCGGACGTCGCTGGGAATCAGTGTCATTAGATCTGATAACTGATCTTCCCACAACAGAGCGTGGAAACAACACCGTGGTCGTGTTTGTGAACCATCTGTCGAAGATGGTGCATCTGGCACCGTGCACAAAGAATGTCACAGGCACAGATCTCGTACATCTGTTCGAGGATCATGTGTGGAAACTGCATGGGATTCCCAGCAGCATTGTGTCAGATCGGGACGTGCGCTTTGCGTCGTTCTGGACTCTTATGTGTGAACACTTCGGCATTGACCACAACAAGTCAACGGCAAAGCACCCACAGTCTGACGGTCAAACAGAGAATGCAAATGGTGTCTTGGAAGATACGTTGCGACACTTTGATACTGACTCGCAGAAGAACTGGGACACGCTGCTACCAGTGGCTGAGTTCGCCATGAACAACGCCTACAACTCGACCATCCAGACAACGCCGTTCATGTTGAACTACGGGCAGAGTCCCGACACGCCAGTGACTCTGTTTTTACGCAAACAGAATCCGCGAGTGAACCAGTTCGTCGGCAGGTGGTCTGAGCAGTTGCAAACTGCGAAGCAGTGTATTGAGGTTGCACAGCAACGGCAATGCAGACTGCTAGTGTCGAGTCGATGACCGCTTGTGGACCCGGCGAGTGCTAGCTGTGTGTTTGGTGTGCGCATGGCCTGCGTCGTACTGCGTGGTGTGTGCGTGTCGGCTTTCGCGCTGGCGTTAGTTCGTTCTGGCATTTGCTCGTGCGGCGCGTGGCCTTGGTGCTTGCGGTGGCCGGTCTGTTTATCTGCATGTTGCCTGGTCTGTTGCCTCGGCGCTGCTGAGTCCTAGATCTATCACTGTGTAACACAGCAACGGCAAAAAGCTTCGGCTGACCGTCGTAGGCGACCAGCTGAGAAGTTAGATGTCGGAGACCTGGTATTGATACATATCAAACACTTCAAGCTGAAGCGAGGGCTCAGGCTTAAGCTTGCTCCTCGATATTTGGGCCCATTTCCCATAACTGAGATCATTGGCACTCACAAACTCAGCTTTCGTGTTGAGTTGCCTGCCCCACTGCACCGCATGCACAATGTGTTCCATGTGTCCTCTCTGAGGAAGTATCACAGCGATGGTACTTATCAGCCCCCGACAGTTCCAGAGGTTGAGGACTCTGAATTGGTGTTCGAGGTTGATTACATTTCTGACACCAGAGTTGATGCCCAGCGGCAGTACTTTGTGCATTGGGTTGGTGGTGGCCATGGCTGGCATGATGCAATGTTACTCGGTGGCTGCGACCATCACATCCGGGACTTCTGGCGTAGCCGCAACCAGGAGCCCCCAGCAGATGCTTTCCCCTTATCTTTTGAAGAGCTAACGGAGTTGCTTGAGGGCAAGCAACCTTAGCGGGGGAGCTCTGTGACGATACAAAGCTGTACGCGGCACCACAAGCCTCTGTAGCATAGATTGGTAATCTGTGAAGCGCCAGAGTGAGCCATGCCCGTGGTCCATGCATAGGTTAGGGATGGCGTGGTCAGTCATCCTCACACCATGCGCACGGTAGCATAGAGGAGGTTGTGGTCAGTGGTCACCAACACTGGCCTACGAGATAACTTGGTTGCATGACCAGGTCTCGTAAGCCAAGGGCCTCTAACGGGCGTGTTGGCGTGTGTGGGGATTGGCAACATTGCACATGTGCCAAAGGCAGGAGTCACACACAGGCCGAACACTATATAAGCTTATGGTGTGATGGCTAGACCTTAGAGGGTTTAAGTACAGCGTTAAACTTACACAAGGTGCTACATCAGTGGCACCGTTACATCTAACAGGGAGGTTCCTGGGCGCATTCCAGCGGTATTTATACCGTGCGCTTGCTTGGGTTAGACACGCTTGGAGCGACCTAACTGGGGCGCCACCCATTTCCATACCCACTGTTTTAAGATCTGTTTGCAGTATCCACGCTCTTCGTTGTGTACTGTGTTATACCCTTGTCCTCTCGACCTCCGTGTCTGGACATAATATCAGCCCATCCATCGATTCACCTCAGAGGTACGCGCTCCTCAGCGCACCCCTCTCGGCTTTCATCCTAGCCTGACACTCAGCTCCTTGCCCATCGACCGCTAAACTGGCTCCGCTGAGCGCGAGCGGGATCTAGACTCAGACTCAGAGTCATCCTCACCTCCATCACTAGACTCACTATCATTCACTTCCTCATCAGTTGGAAGTGGATAGATATCACAGTCCCCTATGTGCAGCACAGCTCTATCCCTCGTAGGGATCGTCTCTGCAGGCCTGAACTCATGGTGTAGAGGCCAAGACGGCTGGTTTGCTGCATCATAGTCCCAGTGTGCCACTGCCGCAGCACTGTCATCCGGTGCATGATCACAGCGCGCTGCAACCACTGCCTCACGGATCTCTGGTGTGTGCCAGCGCTCATGTCGGGCCAGCAGCTCTGCACCCAAAACTCTAGGAGAGAACTCAGGCTCACCCTCAGGTAGCTCGTCTGGCGGTTTGAAACGCCTATACAGCGCTCTTTCTGGTTCCCAGTGTTGATGGCCCAGACCCGGATGCTCCCCCTCAGCCCAATCCACATTTCTGCCCCTCTCTGGCATCATGTGTTCACGACTGGCTGGTGGACGCACTGCCCGCACACTGGTGCTCTTCACCCACTTCTTCATGTTGGGCAAGAACTCAGCCTCTGGCACTACACTGGTATACTGATCGGGTAGGATCTTAAAATCACCCTGCTCATAGTTCTCTAGCACAACTGGGTCCGCCGTAGCCTCCCCAGCCATGTGAAATCCCTGCGCGAAATCCTTCACTAGAGCAGGTGGAGCAGCCGTGTGCCTGTACATCCGCACTGCTCCCCCATTCCCACGCTTCACGTAAACCCTGTCCATGTGAGGACCTCCACCCGGTCCCATATAGGCACCGAGGATTCTTCGCGCTTCCAGGTGCCTGAAGTGCTCCCTCCGTGGATACACATACATTGGACACCCGAAAGGCTTCACCTGTGCCACCACGAGACGGAAGTCATCTTCTCTGACCTTCCTAAACCACAACAAGTATGACACAATCTCTCTGACATTCACATTTCTCATATGCTGTGCCACAAATGCCAATTCTTGTCGTAATTCAGTAGACCGTAGCCCGTAGGCACTGTGGGATCTAAGCATGGCGTAGCCATGCTTAGGGGGTCGCGCTGTCACATACCTGGCTGGTGTACAGGCCTCCGCTGTGACAGTGCGCTCTCAGTCTTGGATTATAGCACGTGAGACTTAGCAGAGAAGAGTGATTACACTTTGATCAGTAGAGCCTATATAAGCGTTCAACCAAACGTCTCATACGGATACGATCAGAATCATTGTCTGCGGCACGCAATCTAGCATGCATTGCTCGTGCATATGGTAAGCCATCGGTGCATGGCGTCCCATAGCCACTCCGGATCAGCACCGTGCATCCATGCATACATGGTCTCCGTAGTCCTGTGTATGCCACCATGCATGGTCTCCGTAGTCCTGTGCATGGCTGGATCACGACACTCCCCCTAGACTAGGCTTGTACTACCGCAAGTTGTAGTCTATCTCTAAATTTTGCTAGTGCTGGTCCTGCCAACACCTTTGTAAACATATCAGCTAGCATGTCTACCGTGCTAACCCAGCTGATAGTTAACTCATCGAGTTCTACGAACTCGCGGACCCTCAGGTCCCTGACCCTGATGTGCTTGGAACGGTCACTAGAGATGGGGTTCACTGCTAGCAAGTTGGCACTCTTGTTGTCACCCCACAGAGTTGGCTTCACAGCCGACAAACCAAGATCAGTGCACAACTGCTTAGCCCACATCACCTCATTGGCTGCTGAACTCATAGCAATGAGCTCTGCCTCAGTTGTATCACCAGCCACAATAGTCTGCCTCTTCGAACGCCAGAACACACAGTTCCCATGCATCCGGACTATCACTCCTGACACGCTCTTCAAGCAAGCACCATTGGCGAAGTCAGCATCCGTAAATGCTTCCAACACCTCACTTCCCTCGTTGGAGCCACTAAAAGTCAAGCCAAGATCTATGGTCCCTCGCAGGTATCTCAGTACATGCTGGACAGCAGCCCAATGACACTTCGCACTCCCAGCCATATGCCTGGCCAGGACATTGGCCGGAAAGGAAATATCAGGACGCGACACAGCAGCCACATACTGGATGCTTCCTACGGCTTGCATAAACCTCTTATGCTCTGCGACAGTAGCCTTCTCCTGGCTAGGATCATCCTTCAGACTAAACACTTTCTGCTTTGGTACCAACGGCGTTGGTGCCTTTCTGCACTCACTCATACTGAACCTTTCCAGCATGTCCCTGATGTTCTTTCTGTGCGTTATGGTGATAGTGCGAGCAAGCCGATCACGTATGACCTCCATACCCAGCACATATCCCAGCTCCCCCAGGTCACGACCCTCAAATGCCTCAGGGATCCTGCTGATGGCATCATCCATCTGCTCCTTACGACCGAAGATCAACAGATCATCGACCCATAGGAAAATAAGACATCGTCCTACTTTGCAAATAAACAGTGCGGGGTCACTGGCTGATCTCACAAAGCCCATTCTCGACAAGAGCTCTGCAAGCGCTTTATGCCACTCCCTGGCAGCTTGCTTCAGACCATACAACGCCTTTTTCAGACGCCACACCATACCAGACCCATCATCCAGTACAGGAGGTTGTGCCACATACACTTCCTCCTCCAGAACACCATTCAGGAAAGCACATTTAATGTCTATGTGTCTCGTCTCCAGATCCTCTACAGCACAGACAGACAACAGAGCCCTGAAGGTAGCATAACTGCCCACAGGTGCCCATGTCTCAAAGAAATCTACGCCCTCAACTTGCGTAAATCCCCTGGCTACATATCTAGCTTTGAATCGCTCAATCTCACCCTGTGCTCCTCGCTTAATCTTAAGCACCCACTTGCCTGTCACAGGCTTCACTCCTGCTGGGCACCTGACTAACTCGAACACATCATGTTCCCTTAAGGAGGTCAACTCATCAAGCATTGCTATGATCCACTGCTCACGATGGCAGCCTCTCATGGCTTGCTTCACCGTTGGATCGTCCAGCACAGCTTTGACCTTCTTCCTCGCAGCAGCTGCACACCGGGACTCACTGCGGCTAGCAGTCTTGCCACTGCTCGGAATCACCTCCTGCCCCGTCGTGTTCTCTGCATCAGGAGTCACACTGTCAGCCGTAGCAAACACTCCATCCGCCAGATCACCGACGTCACTCTCCATATGGACTACTGTGGAGCTCCCAGCATCATCATGCTCACGTGCATCATCCGGGGAAATGCGCTCAACAGCAGCATTCTCACTTTCATTCACTCCCACAGCATGGACAGCAGGTCTTAAGGTTTTGCGAATCAATTTGAAAGGTTTTGGAACCCATCGAACCCTCACCTCTTGTGGTGGATCCAGATGTTCTCCGCTGCCTCCTGCGGCACTTGGTGCTAACTCTCCCCCTGAGCCAGCTCCGCCTGCCTCTACTCCACTAGGCACATGCCGTAGCTTGCCTTGCCCCTGACTATCAACACGCTGTGGCATATGCCGTGGCTCATCATGCTCCCAGCGTACTGCACGTCCTGACACCGCTGACCCTTGCCATCGGTTGTACATCCCGTGGTCTTCAGATTTCGCAGGTGGGGGTGGCTCACTCGGCGCCTTGCCCATCGACCGTTGGACTCGCTGCGGTGAACGCGAGCGCGATCGAGACCGAGATCCTGAGGGCTCAGATGCCCCTGAGAATGACTCAGCAGAGTCACTGGCAGCCCCTGGCTGTTCCTCCCCCTCAGACTCATCATTCTCACTACCCTGTGGCTCAATGCGGCAGCCACTCAAATCCAGCACTGCTCTATCCCGCGTAGGGATCACATCTCTCGGTCGCATCTCAGCATTGTGCGGACCGGATGGTTGCTGAACCGCATCATACTCCCAGTGTGGTACCCTGTTCACACAGTCCTCGGCCGTGTAAGCGCAACGCGCTGTCACCACTGCCTCACTGATCTCAGGCGTGTGCCACCGCTCATGCCTGGCTCTCAGCTCAGAGCCTAAAAACACGCGGTGAAAACGGCGGCTCACCCTCAGGCAACTCATCATCCGGCACATAGCGCCGATGCAACTGCCTGCCTGGTTCCCAGTGTGTGTGCCCCAGCGCTGGATGCTCCCCCTCAGCCCAATCCACATTTCTGCCCCTCTCAGGCATCATGTGATCACGACTGGCTGGTGGTCGCACTGCCCTAACACTAGTTGATCTCAACCATTTCTGCATGTTGGGCAAGAAACCAACGTCAGGTACTACACGAGTATGCTCATCGGGCATGATCTCGAATTCTCCCAGCTCGTAGTTCTCCAACATGACCGGATCCACCGTAGCTTGCTCCGACATGTGGAAACGTTTCGCGAACTCTCTCAGCAGAGCTGGTGGAGAAGCCGTATGCCTATACATACGCACTGCTCCCCCATTCCCTCGCTTCACGTAAGCTCTATCCATGTGAGGACCAGCACCCGGTCCCATGTAGAAACCGAGCACTCCTCTCTCATCCAGGTGTCTGAAGTCCTCTCTCCGAGCATATACATACATCGGACACCCGAAAGGCTTCACCTGGGCCACCACCAGATGGAACGTGTCCTCACTCACATTCCTGAACCATAACAGATATGGCACAATCTGTCTGACATCAACATTCTTCACACACTGGGCGACAAACTTCCCATCGCCCCTGGCCATACCCTCATTAGCCAGAGCCTGCAGACTCATCTGCTGAGCCTGAGCCCTCCTCGTCTGCAACTGTGCAGCTCTCACAGCCTCATTCGTTGACCACGGGTCACGACTGGTCTGCACATGTCTCTCCTCCAGTTTCTGCTTGGCCTCCTTCCGCCTAACACCCTCTAGAGCTGTGCTAGGCGTCAGGTTATGCGCATGGTTCACACACATATACGCCTCTGGCCACAGAAATGCAGGCACAGCCGCTTGTAGCAGGCTTGCCCTCACACTCCTGTTCAGCACACCGATCTTTCTCTCCACCATTCCATTGGACTCATGCTGGCCCGTGGCAGTGTACGTGTGCTCAATGCCACGCCACGCGAGGTACTGAGCCAGCTGGTTAGAGCTGAACTCACCACCCTGGTCAGTGTGCAGCCTCCGCACCCCAACCTCTCTATCATACACGATCTGAGTGCGGATTCGCTCAATCAGCAGGCATATCATTTCCGCAGCCCCACTCTTGGACTTCAACGGAATCACATGGGAATACCGGGAGTACTCATCCACCACTACCAGGATGTAGTTCATACCCCCGATTCCTACTGGCTTGATCTGCCCTGCTAGATCAGCATGCAACACTTCCCCAGCATAGGTGGCATTCTCCGTCACCTTGCCCCCGTGCTGTGCTCTATCGCCGCTTCTCTGTTCAGCCACGTGGCAACCATGACACTGAAGCGCTACCCCCGTAGGTTTCAGCATCTTCAGGTCATACAGTTGTGGGTTGTCTCTCATCAACTGGAGTACCCGATTGCCAGCATGGTGAAAGGCGATATGCACTAGAAATGATGGATCAACCTGAAAGAAATAACCTTGTTCATTCGGTACACCGGTCACCGCAGCAACTTGCTGCTGCTCACGTACCCATTTCCCATTCCTATGAAACAAGTTATTCGCACTTGTCCAGGCTGCTCCTCTATCTACCGGTCGCATTTGCCATATCGGCCTGCCTTTCCCACAGAACCATGTCAGAGTAGGTTTTCCATCCTCATCCTCACCCTGCTCACAGTTCCTGTGGAACCCATAGCTCTGGTCATGAAACCCAGGCATCACTACCCGGTTTGCATGCTTGCCCGTATGCAAGTATATCTCAGACTTTTTCAACTCCTTTGTTGAAAGGATGTTGATAGGACTGGCCGGCACCCAGTAGACGTTGGTCAACTCTATGTCTACTGGTGTGATAGTGCCCTGTGCACTCACATACTCTCCCAGATTAGCTCTGATCGTGCCCACACCATACATGTCTAGCCTGCCCTGGTCAAGAGGCTGACACTGCGGCATATCTGGTGGCTTGATCTCGCAAAACATATCATAGTCAAAGCATATGTTTATGTCTGAGCCACTATCTATTAGGAAAGTGTACGGCATGTTGGGAGACGGCCCATCAGCACAGTCAGCTCGCAGCTTATCTAGGTCAACTACAGCTACCTGAGGGCCACCGCGGCCTCTGCCACGGCCTCGCCCTGCAGCTGCTTGCTTCTGCAGGAATTGTTTGACCTCTGCGGAGAGCAATGGACAATCCTTTTGCACATGTCCAGGCTTATCACAGTTGAAGCATTTCCTCTTTTCTGCTCCCCCTGCTGCCCTGCTCCCACAGCTGCTACCTGTGGGGGTGAACCTTGGCGACCACCGTAGCGTCCACCTCGGTACCCACGTCCCCCATGGCGCTGTTGTCCACCGCGATCGTCCCGTGGGAGTCGCGACGGACCCTGCTTGCTGTTCGTCTGGGCATGTGTCAACAGCGTAGACACTATCTGCTGCACTGGCATGGCCTGCAGCATGGGCTGCAACAGGCTGTACTCTTTGTCTACTGCCAGCAACCGTGATCT
Source organism: Ulva mutabilis (assembly GCA_900538255.1). Taxonomy (NCBI): domain Eukaryota; kingdom Viridiplantae; phylum Chlorophyta; class Ulvophyceae; order Ulvales; family Ulvaceae; genus Ulva; species Ulva mutabilis. The sequence continues at coordinate 167,621 of UNSF01000147.1, read as the reverse complement.
GTACAACTGATCAGACACAGTCTCACCCAGTCCTCTCATCTGGTTCACTATGCCCACCACCTCATTCACATGCTTCTCCAGCGGCTTGCCAGCCTGCTGGGTACTGCTGAGCTGGTGATACAGCTTCTGTATTTCTACCTCCACTGATGGCATATACTTAGCATGCAGCAACGACCAGACCTCATGGACGAAACTACAGTCTGCCACGAAGTCTCTATCCTCCTTTGGCAGTGTGGTGAACAACCAGTGCATGACTTGCTCATGAGCCTGGCTGCTCTGAGCAAGCGGATCATTGACTAGCAGGCTACTCTCACCCACCATCTTCGCCCAGCTCTCTACCTCCTTCTTAAATACTCGGAAGTGATCAGTTTTATAGTGCCACACCGGAAATCTGTACTTCTCTACTAGAGATTTCCCCGGTACTGGCCTGGGCATGGCAAGCGACAGCGCTTGCGCTAGCGTGCTTACGTCAATTGATCCAGCCGTAGCTGGTACTCCTGATGACATCGCAGCCTGCGAAGGCTGCGGTATCGGAGGCGGTATCTGTTGGGTCATCCACGCAGCTGGCGCTGCGATATGTGCTGGCTGTGTTCCTTGCGCCGCGGCCTGAGCTCCTGCTTCCCCCGTAGGATCAGCATTTCCCGGCAATGCCGCCTGCAGAGGACCTGCATTGGGATACCCGTAGGTCCCAACGCGCTGTTCTTCCCCGTAGGTCACGAACTGGTCCTCCGCGGCCTGCTCACGGCGCGCTGTGGAACGTGTGTGATGGCGAGGACGAACTTCTTCTCCATCCTCGCCGTCAGAGCCGATAGATCCCTGGCGAGATGCCACTGGGACTTCTCGGCGTGGTGGCATCCTGCAACACGACCATCGTGCGTCGCAGGACACGCAGACCCGTAGGCCTTTCTGCGAGACCAGTACCCTGACAGAATGCAGTCCAGCCGTAGCGTTATGCATCTGTGTACTCTAGTCTCTCTACGGACTCTACAGCTAAACGCTAGAGCGGTGTGAATCGCTCATCGGGACGCTCAGCCGTAGCCGTAGACCCCTGGACTCTATCGCAAGCATA
>UNSF01000147.1:0-163504 GCA_900538255.1 Ulva mutabilis | reverse complement strand
CATGTGAGGACCAGCACCCGGTCCCATGTAGAAACCGAGCACTCCTCTCTCATCCAGGTGTCTGAAGTCCTCTCTCCGAGCATATACATACATCGGACACCCGAAAGGCTTCACCTGGGCCACCACCAGATGGAACGTGTCCCTCACTCACATTCCTGAACCATAACAGATATGGCACAATCTGTCTGACATCAACATTCTTCACACACTGGGCGACAAACTTCCCATCGCCCCTGGCCATACCCTCATCAGCCAGAGCCTGCAGACTCATCTGCTGAGCCTGAGCCCTCCTCGTCTGCAACTGTGCAGCTCTCACAGCCTCATTCGTTGACCACGGGTCACGACTGGTCTGCACATGCCTCTCCTCCAGTTTCTGCTTGGCCTCCTTTCCGCCTAACACCCTCTAGAGCTGTGCTAGGCGTCAGGTTATGCGCCATGTTCACACACATATACGCCTCTGGCCACAGAAATGCAGGCACAGCCGCTTGCAGCAGGCTTGCCCTCACACTCCTGTTCAGCACACCGATCTTTCTCTCCACCATTCCATTGGACTCATGCTGGCCCGTGGCAGTGTACGTGTGCTCAATGCCACGCCACGCGAGGTACTGAGCCAGCTGGTTAGAGCTGAACTCACCACCTTGGTCAGTGTGCAGCCTCCGCACCCCAACCTCTCTATCATACACGATCTGAGTGCGGATTCGCTCAATCAGCAGGCATATCATTTCCGCAGCCCCCACTCTTGGACTTCAACGGAATCACATGGGAGTACCGGGAGTACTCATCCACCACTACCAGGATGTAGTTCATACCCCCGATTCCTACTGGCTTGATCTGCCCTGCTAGATCAGCATGCAACACTTCCCCAGCATAGGTGGCATTCTCCGTCACCTTGCCCCCGTGCTGTGCTCTATCGCCGCTTCTCTGTTCAGCCACGTGGCAACCATGACACTGAAGCGCTACCCCCGTAGGTTTCAGCATCTTCAGGTCATACAGTTGTGGGTTGTCTCTCATCAACTGGAGTACCCGATTGCCAGCATGGTGAAAAGCGATATGCACTAGGAATGATGGATCAACCTGAAAGGAATAACCTTGTTCATTCGGTACACCGGTCACCGCAGCAACCCGCTGCTGCTCACGTACCCATTTCCCATTCCTATGAAACAAGTTATTCGCACTTGTCCAGGCTGCTCCTCTATCTACCGGTCGCATTTGCCATATCGGCCTGCCTTTCCCACAGAACCATGTCAGAGTAGGTTTTCCATCCTCATCCTCACCCTGCTCACAGTTCCTGTGGAACCCATAGCTCTGGTCATGAAACCCAGGCATCACTACCCGGTTTGCATGCTTGCCCGTATGCAAGTATATCTCAGACATTTTCAACTCCTTTGTTGAAAGGATGTTGATAGGACTAGCCGGCACCCAGTAAACGTTTGTCAACTCTATGTCTACTAGTGTGATATTGCCCTGCTCACTCACATACTCTCCCAGATTAGCTCTGATCGTGCCCACACCATACATGTCTAGCCTGCCCTGGTCAAGAGGCTGACACTGCGGCATATCTGGTGGCTTGATCTCGCAAAACATATCATAGTCAAAGCATATGTTTATGTCTGAGCCACTATCTATTAGGAAAGTGTACGGCATGTTGGGAGACGGCCCATCAGCACAGTCAGCTCGCAGCTTATCTAGGTCAACTACAGCTACCTGAGGGCCACCGCGGCCTCTGCCACGGCCTCGCCCTGCAGCTGCTTGCTTCTGCAAGAATTGTTTGACCTCTGCGGAGAGCAATGGACAATCCTTTTGCACATGTCCAGGCTTATCACAGTTGAAGCATTTCCTCTTTTCTGCTCCCCCTGCTGCCCCTGCTCCCACAGCTGCTACCTGTGGGGGTGAAACTTGGCGACCACCGTAGCGTCCACCTCGGTACCCACGTCCCCCATGGCGCTGTTGTCCACCGCGATCGTCCCGTGGGAATCGCGACGGACCCTGCTTGCTGTTCGTCTGGGCATGTGTCAACAGCGTAGACACCATCTGCTGCACTGGCATGGCCTGCAGCATGGGCTGCAACAGGCTGTACTCTTTGTCTACTGCCAGCAACCGTGATCTGTACAACTGATCAGACACAGTCTCACCCAGTCCTCTCATCTGGTTTACTATGCCCACCACCTCATTCACATGCTTCTCCAGCGGCTTGCCAGCCTGCTGGGTACTGCTGAGCTGGTGATACAGCTTCTGTATTTCTACCTCCACTGATGGCATATACTTAGCATGCAGCAACGACCAGACCTCATGGACGAAACTACAGTCTGCCACGAAGTCTCTATCCTCCTTTGGCAGTGTGGTGAACAACCAGTGCATGACTTGCTCATGAGCCTGGCTGCTCTGAGCAAGCGGATCATTGACTAGCAGGCTACTCTTACCCACCATCTTCGCCCAGCTCTCTACCTCCTTCTTAAATACTCGGAAGTGATCAGTCTTATAGTGCCACACCGGAAATCTGTTCTTCTCTACTAGAGATTTCCCCGGTACTGGCCTGGGCATGGCAAGCGACAGCGCTTGCGCTAGCGTGCTTACGTCAATTGATCCAGCCGTAGCTGGTACTCCTGATGACATCGCAGCCTGCGAAGGCTGCGGTATCGGAGGCGGTATCTGTTGGGTCATCCACGCAGCTGGCGCTGCGAGATGTGCTGGCTGTGTTCCTTGCGCCGCAGCCTGAGCTCCTGCTTCCCCCGTAGGATCAGCATTTCCCGGCAATGCTGCCTGCAGAGGACCTGCATTGGGATACCCGTAGGTCCCAACGCGCTGTTCTTCCCCGTAGGTCACGAACTGGTCCTCCGCGGCCTGCTCGCGGCGCGCTGTGGAACGTGTGTGGTGGCGAGGACGAACTTCTTCTCCATCCTCGCCGTCAGAGCCAATAGATCCCTGGCGAGATGCCATTGGGACTTCTCGGCGTGGTGGCATCCTGCAACACGACCTTCGTGCGTCGCAGGACACGCAGACCCGTAGGCCTTTCTGCGAGACCAGTACCCTGACAGAATGCAGTCCAGCCGTAGCGTTATGCATCTGTGTACTCTAGTCTCTCTACGGACTCTACAGCTAAGCGCTAGAGCGGTGTGAATCGCTCATCGGGACGCTCAGCCGTAGCCGTAGACCCCTGGACTCTATCGCAAGCATACAACCATCGCTAGAATACCCACAAACATCACCGATACCATGTTGTAATTCAGTAGACCGTAGCTCGTAGGCACTGTGGGATCTAAGCATGGCGTAGCCATGCGCAGGGGGTCGCGCTGTCACATACCTGGCTGGTGTACAGGCCTCCGCTGTGACAGTGCGCTCTCAGTCTTGGATTATAGCACGTGAGTCTTTGGCGGAGTAGAGTGATTACACTTTGATCAGTAGAGCCTATATAAGCGTTCAACCAAACGTCTCATACGGATACGATCAGAATCATTGTCTGCAGCACGCAATCTAGCATGCATTGCTCGTGCATATGGTAAGCCATCGGTGCATGGCGTCCCATAGCCACTCCGGATCAGCACCGTGCATCCATGCATACATGGTCTCCGTAGTCCTGTGTATGCCACCATGCATGGTCTCCGTAGTCCTGTGCATGGCTGGATCACGACAGCTGGCACGTGGCAGTGTACGTGTGCTCAATGCCACGCCACGCGAGGTACTGAGCCAGCTGGTTAGAGCTGAACTCACCACCCTAGTCAGTGTGCAGCCTCCGCACCCCAACCTCTCTATCATACACGATCTGAGTGCGGATTCGCTCAATCAGCAGGCATATCATTTCCGCAGCCCCACTCTTGGACTTCAGCGGAATCACATGGGAGTACCGGGAGAACTCATCCACCACTACCAGGATGTAGTTCATACCCCCGATTCCTACTGGCTTGATCTGCCCTGCTAGGTCAGCATGCAACACTTCTCCAGCATAGGTGGCATTCTCCGTCACCTTGCCCCCGTGCTGTGCTCTATCGCCACTTCTCTGTTCAGCCACGTGGCAACCATGACACTGAAGCGCTACCCCCGTAGGTTTCAGCATCTTCAGGTCATACAGTTGTGGGTTGTCTCTCATCAACTGGAGTACCCGATTGCTGGCATGATGAAAAGCGATATGCACTAGGAATGATGGGTCAGCCTGGAAGGAATATCCTTGTTCATTCGGTACACCGGTCACTGCAGCAACTTGCTGCTGCTCACGTACCCATTTCCCATTCCTATGGAACAAGTTATTCGCACTCGTCCAGGCTGCTCCTCTATCTACCGGCCGCATTTGCCATATCGGCCTGCCCTTCCCACAGAACCATGTCAGAGTAGGTTTTCCATCCTCATCCTCACCCTGCTCACAGTTCCTGTGGAACCCATAGCTCTGGTCATAAAACCAAGGCATCACTACCCGGTTTGTATGCTTGCCCGTATGCAAGTATATCTCAGACTTTTTCAACTCCTTTGTTGAAAGGATGTTGATAGGACTAGCCGGCACCCAGTAAACGTTTGTCAACTCTATGTCTACTAGTGTGATATTGCCCTGCTCACTCACATACTCTCCCAGATTAGCTCTGATCGTGCCCACACCATACATGTCTAGCCTGCCCTGGTCAAGAGGCTGACACTGCGGCATATCTGGTGGCTTGATCTCGCAAAACATATCATAGTCGAAGCATATGTTTATGTCTGAGCCACTATCTATTAGGAAAGTGTACAGCATGTTGGGAGACGGCCCATCAGCACAGTCAGCTCGCAGCTTATCTAGGTCAACTACAGCTACCTGACGGCCACCGCGGCCTCTGCCACGGCCTCGCCCTGCAGCTGCTTGCTTCTGCAGGAATTGTTTGACCTCTGCGGAGAGCAATGGGCAATCCTTTTGCACATGTCCAGGCTTATCACAGTTGAAGCATTTCCTCTTTTCTGCTCCCCCTGCTGCCCCTGCTCCCACTGCTGCTACCTGTGGGGGTGAACCTTGGCGACCACCGTAGCGTCCACCTCGGTACCCACGTCCCCCATGGCGCTGTTGTCCACCGCTATCGTCCCGTGGGAATCGCGATGGACCCTGCTTGCTGTTCGTCTGGGCATGTGTCAACAGCGTAGACACTATCTGCTGCACAGGCATGGCCTGCAGCATGGGCTGCAACAGGCTGTACTCTCTGTCTACTGCCAGCAACCGTGATCTGTACAACTGATCAGACACAGTCTCACCCAGTCCTCTCATCTGATTCACTATGCCCACCACCTCATTCACATGCTTCTCCAGTGGCTTACCAGCCTGCTGGGTACTGCTGAGCTGGTGATACAGCTTCTGTATTTCTACTTCCACTGATGGCATATACTTAGCATGTAGCAACGACCAGACCTCATGGACGAAACTACAGTCTGCCACGAAGTCTCTATCCTCCTTTGGCAGTGTGGTGAACAACCAGTGCATGACTTGCTCATGAGCCTGGCTGCTCTGAGCAAGCGGATCATTGACTAGCAGGCTACTCTCACCCACCATCTTTGCCCAGCTCTCTACCTCCTTCTTAAATATTCGGAAGTGATCAGTCTTATAGTGCCACACCGGGAATCTGTTCTTCTCTACTAGAGATTTCCCTGGTGCTGGCCTGGGCATGGCAAGCGACAGCGCTTGCGCCAGCGTGCCTACGTCAATAGATCCAGCCGTAGCTGGTACTCCTGATGATATCGCAGCCTGCGAAGGCGGCGATATCGGAGGCGGTATCTGTTGGGTCATCCACGTAGCTGGCGCTGCGAGATGTGCTGGCTGTGACCCTTGCGCCGCGGCCTGAGCTCCTGCTTCCCCCGTAGGATCAGCATTTCCCGGCAATGCCGCCTGCAGAGGACCTGCATTGGGATACCCGTAGGTCCCAACGCGCTGTTCTTCCCCGTAGGTCACGAACTGGTCCTCCGCGGCCTGCTCGCGGCGCGCTGTGGAACGTGTGTGGTGGCGAGGACGAACTTCTTCTCCATCCTCGCCGTCAGAGCCAATAGATCCCTGGCGAGATGCCACTGGAACTTCTCGGCGTGGTGGCATCCTGCAACGTGACCACGCAGACCCGTAGGCCTTTCTGCGAGACCAGTACCCTAACAGAATGTAGTCCAGCCGTAGCGTTATGCGTCTGTGTACTCTAGTCTCTCTACGGACTCTACAGCTAAACGCTAGAGCGGTGTGAATCGCTCATCGGGACGTTCAGCCGTAGCCGTAGACCCCTGGACTCTATCGCAAGCATACACGCATTGCTAGAATACCCACAAACATCACCGATACCATGTCGTAATTCAGCGGACCGTAGCCCTAAGGCACAGTGGGATCTGAGCACTGCGTAGCTGTGCGCAGGGGGTCGCGCTGTCACATACCTGGCTGGTGTACATGCCTCCGCTGTGACAGTGCCTCTCAGTCTTGGATTATAGCACGTGAGACTTAGCAGAGAAGAGTGATTACACCTTGATCAGTAGAGCCTATATAAGCGTTCAACCAAACGTCTCATACGGATACGATCAGAATCATTGTCTGCGGCACGCAATCTAGCATGCATTGCTCGTGCATATGGTAAGCCATCGGTGCATGGCGTCCCATAGCCACTCCGGATCAGCACCGTGCATCCACTCCATGCATGGTGACCGTAGTCCTGTGCATGGCTGGATCACGACACACGGGTGGTGTATTGCGAAGGCCGTTTTGAGCGGCAATACTGGTCCAGCATGTCGAGGAGGCAGTCTCTAAACCGGAAACTCCGCACATATAATCTGATAAAGCTCGTAAATATGCCTGTCATGATATGTTGGCTAATCGTGGGTTGAATGATTCTTGTTTCAGGCCAGGAGAGGCTGTAGTGCAATCATTGGCTTTTACAGCCCAGGATGACATGGCATCAACAATCAAGGCTGCAAACGTAGCCTGCATGAAAATATGAGAGAAATGGCTTGAGACCCTTTTTTCAAATCGTGATTTGCATGTCTTTGGGTGATGCAATGTGCTTGCGAAGTGGACACCTATAGCCAACACTTTTCGTGCGGCGTTAGACGGAAGTGATATCTAGCATCTGTGCCTTAACTCCGCATGCTTGGCCACGTACGCACGGGCTGGCTGACGCTTTGCTGACGTTTTTGGTACCATCTGACAGCTCATATAGTACAGCCCGTCCCGCGGTGTTACACGGAGATGAACGCAATAGCCCGGCAGCGAGGGCAACAGAAGGAAAGTAGACGGCCAAAAACCCCCCCGAAAGCAGACACCAGCAAAAAGCAATCACTGTCTCAGTTAAAAAGCCACAACGAACCGACACAGCCGACACAACCACACCGGCGCGCATTGGTGTAGTCTGGATCTCACCTGTCGCATTGTTCCGCGGGTCTGCACTGCCACTGTTTGGCCGTGCCACCGACCATGCCTCACCTCTGCGGAGAAAGCTTTCACAATCGATCCCAGCCTGCATTTCAAAAGATTCTCAGCCAGCGGATACACATCTCAGCCCGCTTCCGTCTCACCAACTGTGAACGGTACCGACTAACGTACCTGCACACTGGCCGCTCCGGAGCGCGCAGCGCTCGTCTCCCCCAGCGGCGCCTCCGAAATATTTTCAAAGGTCTCGCAGATGATATGATTCTATCCTGGGGGCAGCGGGTGGCCACGGCAGGTCCTTCAACTGTGCTACAGTGCTTTCTCGTTGGCCGTGCGACCTCAACTACACAGCGTTCCTGCATCAAATCGATCATGCTGCACCTCTCGTGACTCACCAAAATCTGCGCTGTTCAGCCATGCCCTCCGTCTCTGCCCTCCCTGCCCCAGTTGGCCTGCTGCTCCGGTCGTGGTTTTTTTTTGCATGCATGCGCAAGCTCATTTCTGCGCTTTCTGCGCCACAGCCTGCGTTCACAAGCATCATGCATCCCATACTGCTTGTCCATGTTTCGGGAGGGCTTATTGTGACACAGTTTGCGAAGGTACGCCACCACGCGTTGCCGGCTTGGCAAAGGCCGTACAGCGGGCGACGCAGAAGCCAGACGCGGCCGGTGCCGTCATCGTGCAGCGGAGGCTGTCGCATGTGAACGGTCTCCAGCAGATCGCTTTTGAGGTAGGCAGCGGAGATGTCGAAAGCGTACACGGCGAGGCCGTGGTGCGCTGCAAACGCGAGGAGCACCCGCAGGTAGGCGCTGCGCGCCGTTGGAGCCCATTTGTCTTCAAACTCATCTTCGCTTTGGCCACAGCCTTGAACTACCAGGCGGGCCTTGTGCCGGACAACGTTGCCATGCTCGTCGGTCTTGTACGCGTAGACCCAGCGGCAGCCGAGGATGTGCGCGCCGTCAGGCGCGTCGACAAGGCTGCGGACGCCGTGCTCGTCAATGTTGCCCATCTCCACGTCCATGGCGCGCATCCAGTGAGGTCTTTCTGGAGAAGCAAGCATCGGTTTGACGGATTTCGGCGCGGCTGCTGGCGGTCGGGCGGGTGCATCTACTGTCGGAGAGGCGTGCTCCGCCGCAGCAGAGGCGGCGAAGGCTGGCGCATGCAGGGTTTCGTTGATGCGCGGCAGCTGGAGGGCGATGTCGGGTTCGTCATCCGCGACGGCCATGCAGGCCATCGCGGACTCCAGCTCCATGACGCAGTCCGCATTCGCCATGCCCGCGTACTCGTTGAAACCGAGTCGGGGCGGCGGGACGCCGCGGTTATCTCGCATCGAACGTCGCTGGTTAGCGGGCTCAGTGGCAGGTGGTACAGATTCGTGCTCCGTGGAGTGCAATCCCCCTGGCGATGGCAGTGTCGTGATCCAGCCATGCACAGGACTACGGTGACCATGCATGGTGGCATACACAGGACTACGGTGACCATGTATGCGGGGATTCACGGTGCTGATCCGGAGTGGCTATGGGGCAGCCATGCACCGATGGCTGACCATATGCACGAGCAATGCATGCAAGATTGCATGCCGCAGACATTGATTCTGATCGTATCCGTATGAGACGTTGATTGAACGCTTATATAGGCTCTACAGATCGTAGTGTAATCACTCTCTCTTCTACTGTCCTAAGACTCACGTGCACTCGTCCTCCAACTGAAGGTACAGGCGCTGTCACGGACAGATACCTAAGACAGCAAGGTATGTGACAGCACCAACCCCTGCGCATGACGACATGCTCAGGATCCCACAGGCCTCAGGCCGCGGTCCACTGAATTACAACAGGCAGAGGGGTGCATGCATTGCAGCCGGATCTGCGGCTACAGGCGCTGCGATTGGCACTACGGGTGCTGCCGGCTCAGGAGAGACAGCGTCGACTGCAGCACGCGGCGCAGCGGTCAAATCTGAATCGGGAAGAGCACCTAACCCCCGTGGACCGGATCCATTTGGCACTGGCAGTGCGCCAGCCCCGGAGGATGCATGAACGGCTGCCGGGGGACGCTCATCGCAAATGATGTCTGCAGAGATGACCACCTTGCGGCTGGCGGGGTCGAAGACTTTGTAGACTGCGCTGCTCCCCCGCCCGCCGGATGCGAATCTGACCAGCGTGCCTTCGCGCCCGCGCTCCGTGAGCTTGCCGTCCGGGTCGTGGTTCATGAAGCGGCATGGGGCTCCGAGGGGCCGGAGATGGTGTAGGCCCTCCAGGGGCCTGTCAAACCAGCGTTCTGCTGGGATGGCATTGTCGATGCCGGAGTGCGGCATACGGTTGAGGATGTAGCACAGGCCCTCTACGTAGCGCGGCCAGTGGTGCAGCGGGAGGTCACGGTGGTGCAAGACTGCGCGCAGGCGCGGCGCGAGCGTGCCGTGGAAGCGCTCAATCATGCCGTTGGACTGCGGCTGCCCTAGCGGGGAGCGGCCTGAGCGTATGCCGAACTCATCTAGCTGCGTCAGGAACACTGTAGAATTGAAAACGCCATCGTTGTCGCTACGGAGGCTGCTGACATCGCGCTTTTCGGCTTTGCATTGGCGAATGAACTGAATCAGCTTGGATGCAGCCTCAGCCTTGGTGCGCAGGGGCCACGCCCAGCGCATGCGGCTATACTCGTCCACGAGTGTCAGTAAACACGTGAAGCCGTCAACACCGGCGCCCGGGAAAGTAATGTCTGTGTGCAGCACTTGACCAGCAGTGCGGTGGAGCGATTTGTCACGGACGGACGACTGCCCACGCATCGTGTGGCGTTGCTTGCCTTTGGCGCAGCCCACACAATGAGCTACGTGGTCCGGGGCGCCCGTGTGTGCAGGGATCAACCCCCGGTTGACAAGTATAGCTAGCTGCTTGGCCGATGCATGGGCTGTGCGCTCATGCCAGGTCACACCACAGGCCATGAGGGCGACAGGGTTGGTGCTAAGGGAATCAGGCACCTCGACAGCGTTGCCGCTCAGTGTGAGCAGATCGCTGGGACGCGTCAAGGGAATGTGGATGCGCCCGTCTCGGTACAGGCCGATGAACTCTGAGTCGCCGACGATGGAGCAGCCCGTTTCTTTGAGGAAGCGGTGCCAGCCGATGAGGGGTTTGATGCCCGGCTGGACAAGCGCCACTTGTGGTATGACGGTGTGAGTCGTTTTGCGGCCGATGCGGCTGACAAAATGGACGTCGCCGTGGCCGAGGATGGCGGCTGGGTCGCCGCCACCGTGTGTCACTGTTGCTACCGCGCCGGACGCTCGAGGTTGGTAGTTGTGCAGGATGCGCCGGTTGGGAGTCATGTGCACGTTGCATCCGGTGTCGAGCACGATCTGGCCGTCTGAGGACGTGGCGCGCGCATGTAGCGCAACGCCGAGCTGCGCGTTGAAGCCGCTGAGATCGAAGTCGGGCTCCTCGTGGGTCTCCCCCACAGCCATGTTGGCGGTAGACGTGTGGCCGTTGGCATTGTCGCCGCCGCTGGAAGGCAGCGGCGGGTGAGTGGCGTGGGGCGGCGGCTGTGGAGCCTGCACGGCAGGATGCGGTGCTGGGCAGTGGCGTGGCCAATGGCCATGCTTGCGGCATCGCGGGCGGCGCCCAAGGGGCTGCCGGGGCGAGTCGTGTCTACCCCCGTTGCCGCCTCCGCCCGTGCGCCCCCCGGGTCGAAATGCAGTCCGGCTAGAGTCGGGGTTGCTGCGGCCGGCGGTGCTGGCAGCAATGCCGGCGAAGGGGCGGCTCGGCGCGGCTGTCATGCGTGCGCATTGCTCCAGATCTGTCATGCTGAGACGCAGGTCCAGCAGTTTTGCGACGGGGTTGTCTCTGTGCTTGAGCTTCAGGTATACATACCGTTCGTCCAGGCCCAAGACGGCAAGGTCTGTGGCCTTCTTCTCTGGCATGGTGCCGCCGGCGGCGACAAGCTGGCTGTGCAGCTGAGTGATTCTGTGCACATATGACACAGACTCCTCGTCTGGTCGTTTGCATGCATTGTAGAGGTCCTTTTCGACCTGCACAAGGGATGCGCGAGCCCAGGTTCTGTGATAATTTGTGATGTTCCCCCACGCTTCATGGACGAGGAGGTCCGTCTGGGTATACACAGGAACAAGTTCTTTTAATTCAGGAGGAAGGCTGCTGCGCAAGTGCGTCAGCACTGTTGGTTGGTACACTTGATCGCCGCTGAGGGACGAGTGTAGCATGTGCCCGGCGAAGCGGGTGACCAGGAACGTGGTGACCGCGTCCGTGTACTGTACCCAATTGGTGTAATCGTACACGGAGTCGATCTTTCCGTTGTCGAAACGGACGCGTGATTGTAGCATTGTCTGGACTAGCTGGTGTGGTGGCGCCGTGACGGGTGCCGTCTGTTCGCCTCCACTCCTTGCTGCTGTGGAGTTGTCCATCGTGTTCTTCGCCTTGAAGAGGTAAACTCTATTGTAGTTTAACGTGTGTCGACACGGATCCTATGAGACGCAGTGGGTCTCAGCGATGTCGCGAGGCGTGCTCGGGCCCATAACCTATTCGGCGAAAACGGGAGCAGACGGAGGACTGACAGATTAGGATGTTACAGCACTGCGTTACACGGAGATGAACGCAATAGCCCGGCAGCGAGGGCAACGGAAGGAAAGTAGACGGCCAAAACCCCCGAAAGTAGACACCAGCAAAAAGCAATCACTCTCCCAGGCGAAAAAGCCACAACGAACCGACACAGCCGACACAACCACACCCACGCACCCACACGCACGCGCACTCCCGCACCCCTCCACTACGGCACCCGCGCCACAACCGCGCACAGCAACAACCACCACCGCACTACTGCCCACCCCAGCAAAACCAGCCACCACCGACCCCCCTACAGCAGCACCCCCACTCCATCCTGCCCCACTGGAGCATTCCATCACGGGCCCCCCGCACATGAGAGCCCGGGGGCGCACGCCCCCCACAGTGCAAGGCGTACCAGCCCTCCCCCTCCGGCCGCCCGACAGGGGCCTCGGGGCGGGGCGCGAAGGGCACTAGCGGCGCCGCATCACTCCCCCCACGGTGGCTCGCGGGAAGGTTCGGCGGGCCAACACGACCAGACGCGGGGCCGGCCTGCGCTGCTGCAGCCGCGGCACCCGGTCCAGCAAGGCGGCCAGCGACCGCCTATAGCACGTCCGACGGGACATCGTGGCCAGGCACCACCGCCCTGCCCGCCAGCCGCATACGCAGCGGAGCCGCAGCGAGGACCTGGCAACACTGCGTAGTGCTGAATATATGGTGCCGCGGCACACTGTTGTGCCACGTCTGCTACTGAGAGCTGCATGGCTGACACACCAATGCATGCCGGGCGCACGGCCGCCCGCACAGCCGCCCGGCCCCTCCTGTGAGCCTGCCAGCTGTGCTGCCGCTGGTGCGCTCACTCCACCCACCCCGGCCCCCAGCGCCTCGGCCGTGCCTTCCACCCCATGTGGCACCCAGACGCTGGCGCATTCCCCGCCTGCCCCCTTGCGCCCCTCCGGACCGGCGGACAACGCTGCCCCGCTCGGCGACGCCGCCACGGCGGACGGCACCTCAGAGGGACCAGCCGCCGCGGCTGCACTCGTCGCTGCTGCCATCTCAGCCGTTGTTGCCTCGTCCGAGGTCAAGGCTGCCGCGGCCGACACGGCAGGCGCCATGGACGTAGACGTCCCCGGCGAGGCGGCTGTCGGTTACAAGGGCGCGCGAGAGCTCGGCGCGGCAGCTGCCGCCGCCGCCGCAGTGGCCGTGAAGGCGGCCGCCCCGGCCGGCGAGTGCGCGGTGCGGTGTGAGCACCTGCCACAGGTGGGCCCGGTGGCCACTAGTCCGCCGCGACGCCTGCCCGAGGGTCGACGGGGCCGCGCGGCCGCGGCTTGCGCCCGGCCGCTACCCCCCCGCTCGCAGCGCGACCCGGAACGGGGTGATCTGCTTGTGATGTTGCCCTGCGACACCGTTGTGGCCGATGTGTGCGTGACCTGTCCGGTGGCCCCCTCCCGGGTCGTCGCCGCGGCAAACACGCCAGGCGCTGCCGCCCAGCTGATGGACGACCGGAAGCGAGACAAGTACGGCCGCTCCGGCACAGGCGCATGTCGCTTCGTGTCCCTGTCGCATGAGACGTTTGGCCGTGTGGGCACGGGTGCGTTCGCCTTCCTGAATAAGATCGCTGACTTTGCTGCGGCTTCGGGGGCCGTGTCCAGGCGAGCGTTCTTGCAGAATGCCATGTGCGAACTCTCCACCACTCTGTGCCGTGGTGTGACGCGCCAGGTCCTCGCTGCGGCTCCGCTGCGTATGCGGCTGGCGGGCAGGGCGGTGGTGCCTGGCCACGATGTCCCGTCGGACGTGCTATAGGCGGTCGCTGGCCGCCTTGCTGGACCGGGTGCCGCGGCTGCAGCAGCGCAGGCCGGCCCCGCGTCTGGTCGTGTTGGCCCGCCGAACCTTCCCGCGAGCCACCGTGGGGGGAGTGATGCGGCGCCGCTAGTGCCCTTCGCGCCCCGCCCCGAGGCCCCTGTCGGGCGGCCGGAGGGGGAGGGCTGGTACGCCTTGCACTGTGGGGGGCGTGCGCCCCCGGGCTCTCATGTGCGGGGGGCCCGTGATGGAATGCTCCAGTGGGGCAGGATGGAGTGGGGGTGCTGCTGTAGGGGGGTCGGTGGTGGCTGGTTTTGCTGGGGTGGGCAGTAGTGCGGTGGTGGTTGTTGCTGTGCGCGGTTGTGGCGCGGGTGCCGTAGTGGAGGGGTGCGGGAGTGCGCGTGCGTGTGGGTGCGTGGGTGTGGTTGTGTCGGCTGTGTCGGTTCGTTGTGGCTTTTTCGCCTGGGAGAGTGATTGCTTTTTGCTGGTGTCTACTTTCGGGGGTTTTGGCCGTCTACTTTCCTTCCGTTGCCCTCGCTGCCGGGCTATTGCGTTCATCTCCGTGTAACACACCAATGCATGGAATCCTAACAGTTTGAGCGCCAGGTTGCACGTGCAGTCGCGATTCGGCACGCACCTCCCACATATCACAGGCAACATCGACATTCGCAATATGGCCATGGCCCGAATACCCACCAATGACCACCTTGGGGCCACCGCGGGAAATGCACCAAACACCAACTTCAGCCAAACTGCTTGACTAATACAATATGAACTGTTACATCGAGGGGCTCCGATCCAGTGCACGAAGCGAACGTACAACTAGATTCTAGACTCACATGCTACCCAGCAGATGCAAGCCGGCCAGGCGATCACCTGGCACAAACTGCGCACCCGTGAGCCGTGCTACCCTGGACAATACAATATGAAAGTATGATTAAAATTCTGTTCATATGTCTTTGCAGATTCGAAAACCGACGTCTGTGGAGCACGCTGGCCGATTTCGCGACAGACCATGCTCGCGTCTATTCTGCGTTTTTCCGCGCCCAACTGGCAGCCTCTATTTTGCATCATATGTCACAGCCACACACGTCCACTGCGTGCCGCGGTGGAGGGGTGCGGGAGTGCGCATGCGTGTGGGTGCGTGGGTGTGGTTGTGTTACACAGCGATAGATCTAGGACTCAGCAGGGTGTGGTTGTGTCGGCTGTGTCGGTTCGTTGTGGCTTTTCACCTGGGACAGTGATTGCTTTATGCTGGTGTCTGCTTTCGGGGGGTTTCGGCCGTCTACTTTCCTTCTGTTGCCCTCGCTGCCGGGCTATTGCGTTCATCTCCGTGTTACATAGTGATAGATCTAGTACTCAGCAGCGCCGAGGCAACAGACCAGGCAACAAGCAACCAGACAGACCGGCCACCGCAAGCACCAAGGCCACGCGCCGCATGAGCAAATGCCAGAACGAACTAACGTCAGTGCGAAAGCAGACACGCACACACTACGCAGTACCACGCAGGCCACGCGCACACCAAACACACAGCCAGCATTCGCCGGGCCCACAAGCGGTCGTCGACTCGACACTAGCAGTGTGCACGGGCGCGCTAGCGCGCACTACGGCCATGTCCAAAGCCGCGAGGCACCGGTCCCAGGAGCCGTAGCCACAGCCAGCCTGGCAACACGAGCGGTGTCCGGGGAGGGGGGCAGAGGAGAAACGGCGGACGCGCGCTGGGAGGGACGTTCATATCCATGTAATACGTCCACTTCATAGATGCATGAGACTACATCAGCATCATGGCGAGCACCATGGCGCTCAAAACGATTCCTGAGATGTCAAGATACCTGGCAGTGCCGAAACCAAATGTCAAGACACGAGACAGCTCTTATGAAAAACGATAGCTCATGTAAAACGTAACTACTTTGTAATCTTTTGACATGGGCTCGTCGCAAAGTGCTAGCTGCTATTTGTTTCCGCTGAGCAAGGTACCTCGGGAAGTTCGCCAATGTTTATGAACGTTTTCGTTGCCAGATGCCTAAGCTAGGAGTGAATGCTGGAGTGTACTTAATGTAGATTTTAATGGTCATGTCACACTGACTGCTGTTATTCGAGCGTTGTCGCGCAAGAGTTTGACTCCACAACAAGTTTGGGCACAGCTCCCATTCACGGGAATCGTCCCGTAAGCTGCACATGCTACGGACTGAGTACTATATTTTCTTGAAGGGCTTCGGTAGTCTAACAGGTGTTAAGTATCCACAGGCAACAATGCCAGCTCCATGGCTCTAGTAGCGCCTCATTCCAACAATACAGATGGACTGCAAACCCGTGGATTGTCTAGAAAACGCTCTGTGACAACAAATATGCAATGGACATTACTGCTATCTTTGAGGATTCTGAAGAGCATCGGTGGCTGCCGCACAGCAAATCAGTATCACAGACTTGGCTGCAAGCTCTAGAGGCAGTCAGATGAGAGAGTGACAACTGTTTCATCTATGTCTACACCACGTTGACAGGGAATTGGGACTGACATTGCTCAATCAAGATCAGGAATTAATCAATTCTACAAGAATCAATGCTGGTTGTTAAAGCTGCCATGACATTGAGGACTGCGACACCACCCAACATCAAATGAACTCAGTCTGCAGCCAGACCGTATACGTAGCTATCACTGAGTGAGACACAGTCCATAGCACAACTAGACACTTGAAGTTTGGCAAGCTGGCAGTTAAATGTCAGAGTTAAATGTCAGACCCGACTAGAAGCT
The DNA here is from genome assembly GCA_900538255.1 of Ulva mutabilis. Taxonomy (NCBI): domain Eukaryota; kingdom Viridiplantae; phylum Chlorophyta; class Ulvophyceae; order Ulvales; family Ulvaceae; genus Ulva; species Ulva mutabilis. The sequence continues at coordinate 147,072 of UNSF01000147.1, read as the reverse complement.
GGTCAACATACACAGAGTGATTGGCTCAGGTCAACGTGGCCAATCCTTTGACCAGGGAAGGCTTCCCTGCCAGATCCTTTATCACAGGCCATGCTGGACACCGCAGCAACCGTGTGTGACAGAGCAGAGTTCCAAGGTCTCACGCGCTGTCCAATCGAGGCAATACAAGCCCACAGGAGAAGCAGTCACGGTATTGCAATACGAGACACGCAAAATGGCAGTGCGCTTACTCCCCGCCAGAGCTGCTGCGCCAATGTCGGCCGCACTGCACATGGGAAGGTGAAGGGTCACTGTTCCTCACACATAGTTTGTTGCAGGGCATCTCATCAGCACCACACCCGCTCATCTGTGCAAGCCTAACTTAAAGACTGATATGGTGCATCTGAGCAGTCTCGTTGGCTGCATCGACGACTCTGAGGACAGCAATCAGTTACGAGCAAATTGCACAGTCCTTTACGACGGTGAGAGCGCCCTTGACATCAAGTTGATGCCTTCATTTTCATGTTGCTGATCTTATGAGTAGGTGCTGTCAGCTGTGGCCATGGTACACGTGTGGCCTGTGGCTCCAGCAAGACTGCGGTTGAGCTGCACCGCCAACACAGTGGTGCAGCGCAGCTTGGGTATCCTACTTTGTTAATGCATGAAGCTGGAATAGCCATTCCATGGCTGGTTCAGTGCACTTCGCAGCTCGTTACTTATTCAGCAAACGAGCATCAGGCTAGAGTACATTGAATAACGTTCAATATGTAGCACGCACTTCTTTCTTTCTGCTTCAACGGCTGCTTTGTTACAACTTTTTGCAGTGGCAGCAAGTGGGTGCATGCTCGCGCCTGCGCTCATACCTGCGCCATGGCGAGGTCGTGCACATGCCGGCAATATGCGAGTTCAGGGCCGAATATGGCCATGTACGCCGCGCACAGCCCTATAATGCCCATTTTTACCGACCTATATCCCAACTATAAGGGTGGTCCCAAGTAGTCATAATGTCCATATTCGGGCCATACTGCGAATGTCGATTTTGTCTGTATATACATTTCAGGTGCAGCGACAGTGAAAGGAAACGGGTTTGTGATCAGAAAGACCATGTCCAGGGTAGCACGGCTCACGGGTGCGCAGTTTGTGCCAGGTGATCGCCTGGCCGGCTTGCATCTGCTGGGTAGCATGTGAGTCTAGAATCTAGTTGTACGTTCGCTTGGTGCACTGGATCGGAGCCCCTCGATGTAACAGTACATGTCAGGTGCAGCCAAGCTGCAGCTGATATTGCTAATTGTGCCGCTGCCTCGGGCGCAGTGTCCAAGTGAGTGTTCTTGCATAACATCATGTGCCACCTGTTCTGCACCGCGACCTGTTCACCACCCTCTGCTGAGGTGTCACGTGATGGTCGCGACCACCGATATCGATGGTTGCGACAAGACATGCCCTCACACCGGCTCCGCTGCGCAGCCGCCTTGCAACGTGGTCACTGTGCCCACGACAAAGTACCCCACCCTGGGTGGGGAAGGTAAGGTGGGGAACCTGTTCCAGCCTGGGGACGCTTTGGGGATTGAGCATTTTTATGCGCTATAACGTTGATGATGCAGATGTATGATTTTTAAGTAGGCCTGCGTTGTGTCTGAGCGTGTGGGGTCTGTGGTGCGGTGTGTGTGTGTACGTGAGTTACACAGTGATAGATCTAGGACTCAGCAGCGCCGAGGCAACAGACCAGGCAACAAGCAAGCGGTGTGTGTGTACGTGTGAAGGTGCTGTGGTTGTTGGCAGCCTCCCTCCATTGCAGCACTGTGAAGCATGGAAACGGGTGAAAGACGCAAGATTTTTACTTAAATACATTATAGTGACATATGTGGCGCCGCGGGTGGGGCTAATGTGCATGTTTTCTTGCTGTTGCTTGTACCTTGAGCACAAGCTGCCCTTGCACACCAAGGGCCCCCCCCCCCTCGCCCATCCCGCCCCGAGAGCCCCCCCCCTCCACCCATTTCACCCTGCAGCCCCACACCAAGGCCACGCGTGAGGAACGCCGAGGCCAGCGAGAATTGCGATGTTTTATTTTCCAGAGGCAGCTGTGGGGCAGTGGCGCGCAAACAGGAAAACTGATGACCGTCCAATTGCACAGGCAACATCGGCATTTGCAATATGACCCGAATACCCACCAATGACCACCTTGAGGCCACCGCGGCAAATGCACCAAACACCACGCGCATGGCGCTGCTGGACGTGAAGGTAGTGCACTCGCTTGCTAGGTCGCATGTGCGCGGTGCGTCACGTGAGGCTGGCGCGATCGCTGAGAAGGACGAACGGCAAAAGCGCGACAAATATGGTGCCGTCACAGGTGCCGCCCACTTCATCCCGCTCGTGCATGAGACGTATGGCAGGGTTGGTCGGGACGCGTACCGCTTCCTCCAGACGGTCGCGGAGGTAGCCGCGGGGCACAGCGCGGTGTCTAAGCGTACTTTCCTGCTCAATGCCATTCGTGACCTGTCCACAACATTGTGCCGCGCGCTGGCGCGCCAAGCCCGCGCGGCCGCGTCCACCCGCGCTAGACTGGTAGTGCGGGCGCTGCTGCCGGGCCTTGCTGTCCCCAGGGACGGCCTGCCGGCGCTGACGGGCCATTGCGCATAGGCTTGCGTCGACGTCGTGCCCCCGCACCCGTCCCTCCTTCTCCCTCCCTCTTCCCTCCTCCCAATGCACCTCCGCCGTTTCTACTCTGCCCCCCTTCCCGGACACCGCTCGTGCTGCCGGGCTGGCTGTGGCCGCAGCCCCTGGGACCGGTGCCTCGCGGCCTCGGAGATGGCCGTAGCGCGCCGGCGCGCCCGTGCAGACTGCTAGTGTTGAGACGGCGCTCGCCGGTGGGCCCGGCGCATGCTGACTGTGTGTGCTGTGCGCGTGGGCTGCGTGGTACTGCGTGGTGTGTGCGTGTCTGCTTTCGAGCTGGCGCTAGTTCGTTCTGGCATTTGCTCGTGCGGAGAGTGGCCTTGGTGCTTGCGGTGACCGGTCTGTATGTTTGCATGTTCCCTGGTTCTGTTGCCTCGGCGCTGCTGAGTCCTAGATCTATCACTGTGTAACACACCAGGGCATGCGATCCATCAGCAGCCGGCGATGCCCAACCGCACACGCAGCCGCCATCTGCTTCATGGCCGGTAAACGGCGCCTCACCGAGGCGCGAGCGCACATTTACACGGAACTCCATGGCAGTCAGCTCAGTCGCACCGGGTCTGACTTTCAGGAAAGCCGAAGCCATCGAGCCCGCGCAAGTGTTCAGGCGCGCCTTGCTTGCCAGGCTCTGTTTGCGTGTCGCCGATGACGGGGTGCACAAACCCTCAACAAACGCTGCAAGCAGCGCGGCCGCGCGGGTATCAGAGTCGGCACGGCTGACCGCATTCGGCAGCCGCGGCATGCGGATGACACACCCTCCACCATTCAGGCCAGCCCAATCTGCGGGGGCGGCGGGGCACTCAGACAGCCTCCGGATGCTCGGCCACTGCTGGCGCAAATCGTCGAGAGTGTGGCGCATGGCGACTCCCGGAGCGCCGCGGAACGGCAGGCCGCTCTGTCCCTTCTGCGAGGGCTGCATGGGCGAGTGCGGCAGATGAAAGGCGAGCAGCATCGGCGATGGGCTGGGTGAACCTGCAGAGGCCCATGCTGCCGTGGCGATGGGGGAGCTGGGCTTGCAGGCGCTGCGCGTCTGTGAGGCTGGTCACGTCCAGAATGTCGCCGAGGCCCTTCAGCAGCTCTTTTGAAACCTGGTGCAGTGGCGCCTCCAGAAACCGCCACTGCGTGCTGCGCAACAGATGCTATTCTCTACGCTGTAGGCAGCTGTGCATGACACGCCAGTTCACCTGTGGGGACAGTGGCAGTGCGGTCAGCTTTGCGATCTGCGCGCGTTGGAGTGCCAGCGCAGCGGCGGGAAACATGCGCTGCGACGAACTCATTGCAGCTCAGCGAGATGCCGCACACCACGATGCCGTCTGGGGCAATCAACACACACACACACACACACACACACACACACACACACACACACACACACACACACACACACACACACACACACACACACACACACACACACACACACACACACACACACACACACACACACACACACACCAGTGCATGAACCGAGCACAGCACTACGCAGTACCACGCAGCCCACGCGCACACCAAACACAGTCAGCATGCGCCGACTCGACACTAGAAGTCTACACGGGCGCGCAGGCGCGCGCTACGGCCATCTCCGAGGCCGCGAGGCACCGGTCCCAGGGGCTGCAGCCACAGCCAGCCTGGCAGTACGAGCGGTGTCCGGGAAGGGGGGCAGAGGAGAAATGGCGGAGGTGCGCGGGGAGGAGGGACGGATGCAGGGGGGGGGGGGGGGGGGGCAGACGCAAGCCTATGCGCGACGGCCTGTCAGCGCCGGTAGGCTGTCCGTGGGGTCAGAGGGGCCCGGCAGCAGCGCCCGCCCGACCAGTCTAGCGCGGAGGGGCGCGGCCGTGTGGGCTTGGCGCGCCAGCATCTATGTATCGGACCAATCCATGCCGTACAGATCCAGTCGTGGCTCCATGTGCCAGAAACGTATGCCGCTCTTGCAAGGCGTCCATAGACAGAGCAAGTGGCACGTCTTCGGCAGAGTTGTTCTCCTGCATGTTGGTGAGTAGGCGGCTGCATTTTGCAAGCCTGCTCGGGTTGATGCATGGCGTGCCGCTAGCGCTGTGGCGGGCGGACATAGTGTAACCGGAGAACACAAGCTGCACGGAGCCATCCATTTCACCTGCACCTATTTTTCTGCTGCCATATCGAAGCGGTTGTAAAGCGAGCCACCGCAATAGCTGCGCCGTGAGGCAGATTGGTTAGGTACCCAATGTAGCTGTGCGCTTGCAAGGAGTCACTGTCGGGATCACCCACAACGGCAGATGTCCAGATACTACATGGCATCCTTGTTTGTCTGGCGCTGCTATGCCTGAAGCAGCATTTCCTGAGCCTTCCTGGGACTCACCCGGATCGGCCCACATCGCACAGCCGGCACATACATTTTCATTCGCACTGAGATCATCAGCACTGAGATGCCGTACGCAGCTTCCAAGTTGGCTGCACCTACCGCAGCTTGAGGACTCTCACATAAATACAGAGGATCACCTCAGGCCATTTTGTGCCAGGTGATAACGCTGGACGCGGCTTTGAACACCTTCAGGATGATGCCCAGCTCTGTGTTAAACAAGGCGGCAGACTACAGAGCTCCTCCATGCATCGTAAAGCAGGTGGAATGGTTCAGCTTGCGTAAGTATCTGTTCGGCACAGAAAGACGGCCTGTATGGCGAGCAGTCTCAGCTTCCAACTAAGCAAGCCTAAGAGCAGATGGGCCATGCACGCCGCGTGTCGATGGCACGGACACAATGAAATGTGCCACAGCCAGCAAGCGCTGCTTGCACTCACAACACGACACGAACTCGTGCAAATGTCAAAAGATGTGAAGCTCCCGCTGCAAGGCCTTGCACAGAGTGACCTAGCCTTGCAGCGATTCTCACCACACAGGAGAACAGGATGATAACGACGCCGTTGCCATACCCCGCCGAGCCTGAGGATTTCCTACGGAGATTCACACGATTATCTGTAGAGCCTGTGGTGCGAGTTGTCTCTGTGCCAGCTGCGACTGAGCTGGAATAGGCAACCCAAGGCTGTAAATGGAGCATTTTCAGCTTACACAAGCACTCCGCAGGTCGTAGTCTACAAGCAGACAATTGTAACGTGCCAATTCTTTGAGCCTTGGGTGGAGATCTTCGCCATGCAGGGCAGCGGCAGCAACTGTGTACCAGCAGCAACGGTGGATACCATGGACACAGACATCGGCCTGAATACACAGCGACATCAACGCCCAGTAGCCTATAACATGGCTTGCTAACAGTATGCAGTGGTACTTTGGCGCGTCGCTGCGCAACCGATAACTGTGTATTGAATGTGCTGGCAGCATCGGTAGAGTAGCTGATGTGCCATGTTCGTCCAGCGAAAGCGCACGGGATCTCGACCGACGCAGAACATCTATTGTCTCACTTGTTCACAATACGTTTCAGGCTCAGTCGCAAAACTGTCTTGCCGTGCCACCCAGCCTTGATCGGCAGCCAGTCTACATATGCATAGCTGCCAGAACATGTGGCTTCAGGTACGCACGGTGAAAAGACGATACGCGTCGGGCTCTACGATCCGCAGACTGATGCATGATGCTCCCATTCAAAAATGTTGTCCTTTGATCTGTTGTACACATGTGCGCTTCTGCACACACCTCGCTTTGAAATTAGCACTGCGCCGGCATGTCCCTTTGAGTTTTTTCGTGTGTGCCGAGACTGGCGACGGGGTGGTCTCGTGTGGACTCGACTGTGTTGAACTTAAATCTGCATCGACCTTCTACCACTGCTACTTACCTTATTCAAGGTGATCGCACCGAAGTCTGTTCCGTATCCGACCGAACCACGCCCTTGAGCTGAGCGTAACAACACAGGACCAACCTACAGCGCAGGCCTCCTCCACGCACACGTCGGAGTGAAGACGAAATTGAAGTTCCTGGAAATTCTGCTAGTGAAGGTGCGAGCAAATTTGTTGTTTGGACGGGCTAATTCGGCTTCGTCAACCTATCGCGAACCAGCGATCCAGATACCGGTGTACGCACATCCGACCATGCACTTTCCGTACGTCAAATGCATTCGATGCTATGATAAAAGCTTTAATGGTGAGCTTCTGCCGAGATATGCGTGCCTCACAATGCTGGCTCCTGTTGTGGAGCGTGGAAGGCCCCATGGATGCGACCTGATCGCTCCTGCGTACCTTTGAACCACGGCCAAGCCAATATAGCTGTATGTCTGGTCATCAGTAGCATACAGTATGTGTGGCGCGCTCCAGCAGCTGGCGTCCACCTCACACGTCGTGCGCACTGCTGCCCCTGCCGTCGGCAAACAGTCTATTCTAAACATTTCGTTACATGAAGTTCACAAGATTGCTTTCACAGTAGTATTTGCGGGCTGCACAGCCACCGGGCAGGGGAATGCTAGCTTGCGCCCGATCCAGTACGACCTGCATGGAGCCACGCCATTGTGCAGATGCGCGGCGAGCACCAGACTGCAAACAGGAAATCGCGCAAAAAGCATGGCAGTATCCTGCCTAATGAAATGGATTGTGTGAAGCCCGTGCGGGGCAGACGAGCCGCTTCTCTGGCAGACTTGAAACTTTGATAAAACCTCTGTTGCAGCAGTAAACCTGGTTGGCACTCTAGCGGTAGATCGTAGTTGTTTCTGCCGAAATTCTTGTTCGATGGAGCAGCCATGTTCACATACCTTCAGGTACACGCTTCTGTACAGCTAGTGCTCTTGTAGTCCGGCATACGGCCACCGAGTGGGTCGCAGAGCGTGACTGGATGACAGCGTCAATGCATCAAATAGTCGTTTGATCCAGCGCATTATGTTGCGCAGAATTTCAAACACGAGAACCTGATGTTCAGCTCGATTATGCCGTCGTCGTCATCCAGATGATCTAGGAAATCGTCTGTCGAGCACATGCCAGCGGGCCCATACGCTACGTTGGGTACCTTGACATGGCTGTACATATCTTCCTCCTGTATTGCTGACATGATTAAGTCGCACCATGCAGGAATGGATGCATCGTCACATCCTCGTGGGCAGCGTGTGCCACTACAACCAAGATCCAAGACAGAGCAAGCTGGACCCATCAGTGAAGGGATGGAAGGTGACCAAGGGCCTGTGAAGCCCAAAGACAGAAAGCTGTCACAGTCTCGCGAAAGATCAAGTTCTCATCAGCAACCTGCCAGTGCACAAGCTCAGGACAAAGAAGAAAAGAGGAGCGCACGGCTTGCCCTCAGCAGAACATTTCTAGCTGCTCCGGTGGGCCGTAGCTCGGAAGAGCTGTGCCCTGAAGAGGTGTGTGCAGGAGGGAACACATACCTGGCAGTTCTCTGCATTCAATCTTGTTCCAGCCATTTCATTTCAGTGAGACTGTACACGAACACAATCGTTAATCACCACAAAGCAGCCCTTTAGTCGTTGTGTTGTGCATGGCAAGACATTGTCATTATGCTGTTCGGATGCTGCCAGATGCTTGTGGGTTTACCAGCTCGAAGTCGGGCTTGCGTAGCAACACATGCGCATGCGCAAGTTTCTGTGCAACAGCTGCAGCTGTGCCATATGTGTGCATTGATGGGCGCAGTCTGCCAGCACAAGTTACTTGATTAATTTCTTTTTGTGTATTTCAGCACAAGTTGCCAAACAATTGCTCGGACACGTTTTTCACATGTACAGACACGTTGCACGACAAGCTTGGCACCTGTCGAGCGGCTGCGGTGGTGAATGGACTATGGAAGGCAGCAGTGCCTCCTATGGTTTGCTGTGGATCTGGACAATGGTGTATGAACGCGGCGCCATGGGCAGCAACTGCCTTGATCAGGGATCGTGTACTCTCATCCAACTCGCAGTATGCATGCACGTGCAGCCGGCCGTGTGCACATGTCACTGACCAATGACCACTGATCGTGCAGGTTCGCCTCGCAAACACTCTTGACAGCTGGGGCGCGCCAGACGACGACGGCAGCTTAGCGCCGAGCACGCGCCGCCTCGTGCGCTCGCACGGAGTCCCTCCGCAGCCCATCGGCCCCAGGCCCTCCTGGCTGGATGCTCCCAGCGACGGTCACGCCACCGAGACACGCCGGTCGATGCGGCAGCCTCCCGCCGACGCCGACAAGCAGGCAGCCTCCCTGACAGCTTCACTGACAGCACCGCGGTCCGCGCGGCTGGACAGTGCTGACCTGGGCCCACGGAGGAACAGCGAGGCGGCCCCCGGCCGCCTGCCACGGAGCCGGAGCCTGCGGGCCACCAGCATGGCCTTGGAGTTCCCCATCGATGAAGACACGGAGATCCTGAAGTGCGCCTCAGCCCTGCCCCCACCGGCAGCATGCACATGCTCATGCCAGACCTGCCTGCTCCTGTCGGCGCCTACCAGAATCCTTACGGACGCGACCCTCGATACATAGCATCGCCCTGGGTTTGCTGTGCATCACCCCTCGGCCCCAACACCTGCTCAGCATACTTGCTTGGGTCCAGCGCTGCTGGCACAGCTAGCTTGGCCTGAGCCTTTGCTCATCTATCGTGTTCACTGCAGAGGCACAGTTGGTATGTTATATCTGGCACAAGCTGACAGGCGGTGGGCTGCTGCAGCTTTGACGGCAAAACGATGCCCGTATATGGCGATCATGCCAAGACCGCACCGCTGCCAGGCATGCATGCGGGCGGCAGCGGTGAGGCTGACGTGGCAAACGGGCATGACCTGGCAGGCCTGACGAGCCCGCAGGCCAATCGCTTCTCGCGCCTGAACGACACGCTGCAGCTGCACCGGGAGGGTAAGGGCATGATCAAGCGCGGGGCGGTGTCGCCTGCCGATGGCGAGGACGCTGCGCACGCTGGCGACGTTTCCCGCCGCGTCCGCTTCCAGCCGCGTGGCAACCAGGCTGGGGTGCTCGGCGCGGACGTGGGGGCTGGCTGGGACAGCAGCGATGCGTTTGCACAGATGCCGGGTGCTGTTGAGGTTTTTGATGTGCATGAAAGAATGCCGCAGGTGGGTGCTGGGGGGGGCTTCGCGGTGCGAGAAGACACAGACGTCATCGATGCCCGGTTGGGAGGCAACTCATTCGCTGTGCGCGAAGACACAGATGTGGTCAATGGCCGTCGGAGAGGCAGCTCCTTTGCTGTGCGAGAAGATACAGATGTGATGAATGGCCATTGGGGAGGCAGCTCCTTTGCTGTACGAGAAGATACAGATGTGGTCGATGGCCGTCGGGGAGGCAACTCATTCGCTGTGCGAGAAGACACAGATGTGGTCGATGGCCGATGGGGAGGCAACTCATTCGCTGTGCGAGAAGATACAGATGTGGTCGATGGCCGTCAGGGAGGCAGCTCCTTTGCTGTACGAGAAGACACAGATCTGGTCGACGGCCGTCGGGGAGGCAACTCATTCGCTGTGCGAGAAGACACAGATGTGGTCGATGGCCGATGGGGAGGCAACTCATTCGCTGTGCGAGAAGACACAGATGTGGTCGATGGCCGATGGGGAGGCAACTCATTCGCTGTGCGAGAAGACACAGATTTGATTGATGCCCGACGGGGAGGCAGCTCCTTTGCTGTGCGAGAAGACACAGATGTGATGAATGGCCGTCGGGGAGGCAACTCCTTTGCTGTACGAGAAGACACAGATTTGATTGACGCCCGACGGGGAGGCAACTCATTCGCTGTGCGCGAAGACACAGATGTGGTCAATGGCCGTCGGAGAGGCAGCTCCTTTGCTGTGCGAGAAGATACAGAGGTGATAAATGCACACCGTGGGGACAGTGCATTCAACATCCGAGAAGATACAGATGTTCCGACCGCGCGTCCGGGAGGAAATTCATTTGCTGTCCGAGAAGACACAGAGGTGATAAATGCACACCGTGGGGACAGTGCATTCAACATCCGAGAAGATACAGAGGTGCTGAATCGGCAGGCTCTCACATCTGGTAGTGCATTTGAAGTACGTGAAGACACAGAGGTGCTGGCGCGCTGTGCGGTGGGCGCCCAGGCCGGCAGCGCCGCTGCCGCTGCCGCTCTCGGCCGTGGCCTCTCAGCTGAGTTCGAGTTGCCGGATCGCACCGACATGGCAAACGCAACAACACACGGCGGGAGCAGCTTTGACATTCCGCCCAGCACCGGCGCAATGCGTGCTCGCGGCCGTGCTGGGCTGCCGGATCTCAAGGCGCAGCCGCCAGCGGCGTTCATGGTGCGGGAGGACACGGCCCCGGTGTCGCGTGAGGGCAGCGCCGCGCTGGGGTGCAGCCGGCGGCTGCACAGCGGCACAGCACGGCGTCGCTTGCCCTTTGGCAACACTGACCTTCCGGCTGGCAATGAGGCAGCGGTGCGTCGTTTTCAGATGAACAGTTATGTGCTGCGTAGCATGTTGCATGGCGTGCCTGGTCTGTTGTGTGGGCCTGCGGTGATGGTGTATGCACCAGTGATTCGCTGCCTCTAGAGCCGGACCATGCTCAGACTATTGCCTTTGCGAGTGCCATGGCCATACTGTCTTCCATGCAGTTCACCTGGTTTTTGGGCTCACTGGGTTGGGCTCTATTTCAATACGAATGTGCGGCATGAACATCTCGCCTATGTGCGGCCAGGAGCATCATACAACTGCTGGCTGCATTGCTGCTTGTGTCATGTGTGTCTCCCTTTCGTGCAGGCACCCGCAGCGGCTGCCTGTGGCGCCACACAGGCGCCGGCGCTGTCGCCACTAGAAGCTGCCGAGCCGGCGTGCCTGGTGCACGACGAATTTGCTGTCCTCGAGGAGACCCGCCCCGCCCACGCCGCTGCTGCCGACGGCGGCGGCCCGTCAGAGGGCGCGTTTGACTCGGAGGAGGACGCGGAGAACGCATGTGTGCGGCGTGCCGCTGCGCGGCGGCCGCCGCAGGCGCGCAGCAACGGTGCCGTGCTGTGCACGCGCGAGGACAAGCCGGACGAGCTGCTGCAGTGCGGCGGCGAGCTGGGCAGCGAGTGCAGCAGCGACTGGGACGCGTCTGCTCCGGCGAGCCCGATGCGGAGGCCGGGGTCGAACGGCCTCGGCGCACTCACGCCGGCGGGGTCGCCGCTGCGCAACCAGAGCCCACACCGTGGCCTGCCGCCCCGTAGCCCTAACAAGCTTGCCCCAGTGCGACCCTCCACTTTCTGTACTCAGTCATCAGCGACTGACTGGGTAGCCAGCTGTCATGGCTTGAAGTTTTCCAGCCGCCGGCCCGGTTTTCATATGCCTACCCGACTTGGGATCGCCAGGTCGCACTACACAGTGACACAAGTGCGGCTAGGATTTCACCCATGCAGCAGCGCGCTTGTCGTGGTTCTGCTGCTTGCAGACCAGGTCGCTGCTGCATTGCTGCTCCACGTGAATGAAAACTGCTGCAGCTGGAAGTTACCGCGTACACCACACATGCACACACCGCGGCAAGTTGCACACACTGTGGGAAGTGCCCCACAGTCAGTGCATGCAGGTCCACCGGCAGAGAGGCCGCCAGGTGCTGGCGGCGCCGGTAGCGCAGGCGTCATCGCAGCGACCACGGGCGCTGCAGAGCGCCAGCAAGACGCTCAACCCCTTTGAGGACTCCTTCACCACCTCCAACCTGCAGCGGCTGGGGGATCTCTCCGCGGTGCGCCCCGACGCCATGCGTGCACCTCATCCTGCAGCATGTCATGCTGCCCAGCCTCCCATGGGAGATCCCAGGCACATGTGGGGGGCACCTGAATGCACATCTAGTGGGTTGTGCGTGTCACAGATCCGCCATGCCCCGTATATGTGGCCCTGCTATCCTGCACCCACTCCAAGGCCGTGACTGCCGTGCCGCGCCTGCTTGGCTGCGGACAGATCTGCACCACATATACCGCGGTATGCCGCTGGACTGAAGTGTTGATGCATAGCAGCGTGTGTCCTTGAGCTTCTGCTGGAATGGGAAACTTTTACTGGGAACCGCTGCACTGGGAACCCTTTTCACATGGAATTCCTGCGTTGCAGGTGGCCGGGGTGACAGCGGTCTCACAAGAAGAGCTGCAGGCCTTTGTCGATGCCATCACCGCTGGTGACGCAGCCAGCTTGCCCGGCCTCTCCGCAGCACCCGGCGCAGCGCTGCTCGGCCGCGGCGGCTACGCTGCTGTGTACCGCACCACGCTGCGCGCTGCGAGCGCCGCCGGCGCATCCGGCGAGCAGGTCGCGCTCAAGCTCGCCGAGCCCCCGGCTCCGTGGGAGTTTGCCGCGCTCCGCGCTCTCGTGTCGCGCGTGCCGCAGCGCTACTCCCCGCTGTTCATGCCCGCCCGCTGCATCTTCCTGCCCCGGGCCGCAGCCGGTGGGGATGCCCCGGCGCACAACAGCCACGCGGCGCTAGCGCGGGCGGACGGCGGCGCGGCTGCGGGGTTTTCGGTGCTCGCGATGCCCTTGGGCGTGCATGGCACGCTGCTTGACCTCATCAATGCGCACAAGACGATGCGCCGGGAGATCGGATCCTGCCTCGTGCTGTACCTCGCGCTGCAGCTGGTCCTGGTGCGCGCCGCTGTGAGCCGTGAGAGTTTTCCGCCATGGGCTTGCATCTGCATCTGTCCCATGCCCGTAGGTCTGCAGGGCGTTCTGCGTGCATACATGCTCGATGTGTCGTCCCCCGTGTGGTTAGCGGTGCATTGCATCAGAACTGGTTGGATTCTGCCATGCGAATCACCAGTGTCAGTTTGGCCCACATGAGCACAGTTGGTCTCTCCGAATTAGGTCCTGACAGATTCAAGTCGTTGTTCGTTTGAATGTCTGCGCGCCGGTCCGTTGTACTGTGACTCCCTTGACCCAGTGCAACCCGCAGCTGTGCCGTAATCCAGTTTGGCCGTCATCATCTGCACTGACCGCAGCTCTGTACATGAAACTGTCACACTGCTCGTACACGCCCTCATGGCCACTGCTCCGCCCTGGCCACGTGAGTGTCGGAGCGGGTCCAGAGCGGCTGCCGCGTGCTGTGCACCACTGGGGCGTGCTGTGCAGGCTCTGCACGCGATGCAGCAGGCGCGCATCATCCACACCGACATCAAACCCGACAACTGCCTGCTCTCCTGGCCTCCGCAGCTCGCGCAGGGCGGCACGGCAGGCGTGCCGCGCTGGACGGCGGCCGCCGCTGACCGCCCTGGCAGCGCGTGGGGCGGCGGCTGCATGCAGGTCATCGACTTTGGCCGCGCGATCGACCTGGACCTGCTGCCAGCAGGCTCCCAGTTTGTCGGCGCGTCGACGACGGAGGGCATGCAGTGCCCGGAGATGCTCGGCAGCAAGCCCTGGCACTACTGCGTGCGACCCCACCACCACTCCCACTTCACTTTGTGCACTTGTGGCCGGGATTGCATAGTGCACGTTTGGCCAGGATTGTAATAGATGGTGTGGACTCTGAACAGCACACGCCTTGGTCGCGAGTGCAGTGTCGTGCAGCTGATGATGTGGTCACAGCTTTTTGTGCTCTCCGCAAATCTGACTGTTTGACACCTGCGGCTGGCTAGCGCATCACCGGCCGCCCCAGTGACCCATGCAATGTGATCAGCCCATGGCCATGTCCGTGGCATGTAGGTGCACAGAATTGCCCCATGTAGGGCCACAGAACTGCTGCCGTGTTGCACAGGCATGTAGTTTCGGCGGCAGCTGAGTCCACGAAGCACACGCTCCACGCCTCGCACCGCAACCTCCGCCTGCACCACAGCATCCCGTGCTGAGCGTGCTGTGCTGTGCAGCACGATGCGTTCTGCGTGGCAGCCACCATGCATGCGCTGCTGCTCGGCCGGTACATCGGCGTCCAGGCCGTGCAGCCGCTCGCCGGGGGCGCCGCGGCCAAGCCCATCTTCAAGCCGTGCACCGCCGTGCCGAAGTCCAACCCCCGCAAGGCGCTGTGGGACCGCGTGCTGCGTGCTCTGCTCAACTGCCCCCTGCCGCCCGAGCGGCCCAACATCACCCCACTCATCTCTCAGCTGTCCGCTGTGCGGCTCTCCCTCCCCATGCCTTGGTTGCGCAGCTCCCAGTCCTCTTCTCCCGCCACGCTGATGCAGTCATGCCAGGCTTCCCTCACGCTACGCCCTTGCAGCAGAGTGCTGTGTGCTGTGCAGCAGTGTCTTGTTCACGGTGGTTTTGAGGCAGATGTCCGTTTGGGGCCGTAATGAACCTTTACCTCGGAGATTTTACTGTTGGTTGGCAGCGGCTTCATAGGCTTGTGCATGGCGCCGATATTTCTTCTCAGCAGAACCTGTTCCCTTTTTCGACCCGCACAATGCACACTGAATGGCCACCTATGCGTGGGCAGTATGCCTCACCTATGCTGTAACACTCAGTGGCGATGCCCAACTGACAGTGTAGTTTGTGTGACGTGGCTGGCTCACCCATGCAGGAGCTGGAGGCGAGCGAGGCGGCGTCACCGCAGCTGTGGAAGGACATGATGTCTGCTCAGACACTGGTGACCGCATACAGCGCTGGCAGGCAGCCATCGTGATGGGCCGGCGGCATGCATGCATGTGAACTGGCGCGCCCCGCAGAAATGCGCTGGAAGACTGAGCTGAGGATGTGCAGGATGTCGACTAGTTGAATGAATGTAAGCAAGCACGCTTGTGGGAACAGATTAACGGACCACCGACTACCTACAGGCCGGCCAGTGCATGCCATGTTTTGTCAGCACTCTCCGCATCTCAGATTATCACTTGAATAGCTAACGTGCCCTATGAACACCGTGGCATCACGACGTGCTGACTGCAGCCCTCCGATTTCCTTGAACATCTCATTGAAATGTCATGGAAACGTGCAGTGTGGCTATCTTGTCATGGCTGCAAATCCGGATGCTAACAGCTGCAGGCCCTGTAGAGCAACGGGAAACATGGGCATTCACCCCTGCATTTTTCGCAGTCGTACGTCTTCCGAGGTCTGATGAGGCCTGTATCGCGAATTTACACTCCGCCTGCAGCGGGACACACACACACACACACAATGGCTGTGGCAGATGCTGTATTTGGCCATCTTGTCAGGTGGCTTGGCTTCAAGCCGCTGAATCGGCGCTCGTCAAAATGTGCGTATGCCTGATTGGAATGGCAATGCTTCGAATTGTATGTATTTGTTGGTCCATTCCGGTACCGGTGTGGGCGCTGTGCAGGAGTCTATCATAACGAGGGAATACAGGCTTTGAAAGTTCGTCAATCGTATGAAATCGGGCAGCGTGTGCAAAACAAATCAACTTATCAATCGAGAAAGCTTGCGTTTAGTTCAGAACTACCGCGGAATCGGTCCAAAATTCCCTGTTCTCGCTTGATATATATCTTGACACTCCACGCGCATGATCAGAAGTGTAGCGGCTCGATTTCTCAACAGATCAGCTGAGGCCTGTCAATCTAGCATTTTCACTTGCCAAGCTGCGACATCTCTAGGTTTCAGGAACATGACAGCCGCACCCGTTGAGAACGCACCGCTCAGCGAACATGTACGACCTATCATGCTGCAGTACACGCACGTAAATGTAAAAAGCCTGCATGTATTTCCTGCTTCTGGTTCCGTGCTTCATGTGACCTGGCTGTGTCGTGATTTGCAGGAAGCACCACTCAAACCTTCCGTTGTGGAGCCACCCGCAAAACAGCGCTGTCTTGCACCGACACTGAAGGTCAAACTTCTCAAAGACAACGCTAAATTACCTTCCCGGGGATCTTCCGGAGCAGCCGGGTATGACTTGTCCAGGTGCGTCCGTCCATTTCGACTGCCGATGGTGGCAGCCTGCCAGCTGCGGACACCAGATTCGCGTGTGATGCAGTTGCTCTCGCAGAGAACGATCGTGAAAATTTGACACATTTTGGTGGCTGCAGTGCCGAGGCGTGCACGATCCCAGCTCGTGGCAAGTACATCGTCAGCACGGGTGTCAGCGTAGCAATCCCGCCGGAGTGCTACGGACGAGTCGCGCCCAGGTCAGGACTGGCTGCAAAGCACAGCATTGATGTCGGAGCAGGCGTTATTGACTGTGATTATCGCGGAGAGCTGAAAGTCATTCTGTTCAATTTCTCTGACCAAGACTTCGAGGCACGGCGCCACTTCTGCGTGAATTCAAAGGAAGGCTTGATGCAATGCATCGATCCCCAGACATCTACAGCTGCAGTAGCATGAACTACATAAATGCTTGTTGTTTCAAGGATTTCTGTGCAACATGCTTCGGCGAATGCTCACATCTGTTCACAGCACCCACTCTCCGTGTCTGCGGCTGCTGTTGAACCATGCTATGTATGACAGCACCGGCTCCTGTGCAGGTTAAAGAAGGAGATCGGATTGCACAGCTTGTGCTGGAGCGAATCATGATCGCTGAGGTGGCCCAAGTGGAGTCACTGGATGGAACAGACAGAGGCGCCGGAGGTTTCGGATCCACAGGAGGCTTTGGCAATGAAAACGAGGGCTCCAAGTAACGGATTGAAACCTGTAATTGCGATTTGTTTCCAGATTTACTGTCGTCAAGGCCGGATGACCTGGATGGCACCTATGCTTGCCCATGGCCATGCCCCTGCCATGTATCCAGGCGTGTCCTTTCATCAACACCACTGTATAATTGGTGGCCTATTCTAGAAATCATGACGGTGCACCAGGGGTACACGGGACGCGCCTCAGCTACCAGGTTGCTGGTGTGCCATAGAGCTTGCTTGCATGATTATGCCTTCTGCTTCACATTGAGAATCAATGTAAGCAATAAAGATGCTCAGACATGTGAGACATTTATTTTTTGATGTACCACACACTATGCAGCCTCAGTGGGCAATCCGTGCGGGTGGCAATGCAGCATCCGCTTGAATTCCAAGTTGGATGTATCCTGGGACTGTTGCCGGGCAAATGCAAAAACGTGGAAGCACCACCATTACACCATGCTACCTTCAAATGCAGTCGCTGAAGATGGGATCCGTCTTGCTTTCAGACACTGCCATCACTGGAGCTGTGAGTATCCCTGTGGAAGTGGGACGAGGCCCAGGCATCAAATGGCACTGCACACGATGACATCTGTGGCACAGATTCTGTGTTACACAGTGATAGATCTAGGACTCAGCAGCGCCGAGGCAACAGACCCGGCAACAAACAGACAGACCAGCCACCGCAAGCACAAAGGCCACTCTCCGCACGAGCAAATGCCAGAACGAACTAGCGCTGGCTCGAAAGCAGACACTCACACACCACGCAGTACCACACAGCGCACGCGCACACCAAACATACTTAGCATGCGCCGGGCCCATCGGCGGGCGCCGACTCGACACTAGCAGTCTGCATGGGCGCGCGCTACGGCCATCTCCGAGGCCACGAGGCACCGGTCCCAGGGGCTGCAGCCACAGCCAGCCCGGCAGCACGAGCGGTGTCCGGGAACGGGGGCAGAGGAGAAATGGCGGAGGTGCGCTGGGAGGAGGGATGGGTGCGGGGGGGGGGGGGGGGGGGGCTGCAGGGCGAAATGGGTGGAGGGGGCAGGGCCGCAGGGCGAAATGGGCGGAGGGAGGGGGAGGGGGAAGAGGGGAGAGGGGGGGGCCCACGACGCGAGCCTATGCGCGATGGCCTGTCAGCGCGGGCAGGCCGTCCGTGGGGGAGATTCTGTGCACCTCATGCAACTGCCCAGGCGTGGCAGCTGACAGTGTGTAACTCTGTGATAGCAAGTAGATCAAGGCCTCAGCAGTGCCGAGGCAGCTGACGAGGTGCGCTGTACATTTAGAAGCATGACGTCATGCTTCTAAATGAACATGGGGCATGCACATGGGGCTGTCATGCTTCTAAATGCAGATGGGGCCGCTGTCATGCTTCAAGCTCCAAAGCCTGCGGTTGCCAGTGGGCAGCGAACACATCTGCAAGTTCCTGGGGTGGAGGTCACTCATCTTTTCGGCTGTACTGGTGATTGAGCCACGAACAACCACAAAGCTGCTACCTGGTCAGGCAGCTTGCAGGACCAGAATGTGGGATGGCAGCAGGCTTCATTCGCAGAGCGCCAGAGCAAAGCCTGTGCAGGAGTCGCACTTGCTTGGCACCAAAGCCTTTGTGCAGGAGGACCCCTTGCTTGGCACCAAGGGGATGATCTGACTCTGTGTCTCGATCGAGGCAGGTGTGTACTTCAATGTTGCCTACACAGCAAACTGTGCATACACAGTGCGGGTGGACACCCCGTCACACAGGGGATTGGTTTTGGCGGTTTGTTTTACTCTGCGCTATCTTCCCTCTGTTGGGGCCTTGATCTATCACAGTGTGTGACCCTGGGGTGGTGGGAGTAATACTGCAGTAATACTATAGTATCTGCTAGCTACTGCACAGCGTGAGGAAGGGCTGCATTTCAGGACCTCCAGAGGATCCTGCAGGCTATCCCATCCACACTCGAGGAGCTTGTGCGGGTCACTGTGGCGATTCGGGTGTTTAATCAGGTGGCTTGACAAACAGGCGGGACTGGTCCGTAGAACACAACCCTTGCATGCCGCGGACCTGTGAAGGTGAGACACGTCCGCCCCTCCCAATGTCAGCAGAGATCAAGCCTGCGTTTCGCGGGAGATGATAGCGACCGCCAGCATCTGTCAACAATGACGCCAGTGGAAACTTGTTGGGTTGTGCGCAATATTCAGATAACATTCCGGCCTCGTGTGACTGGCATCATCTGTGACAAAGCTCACATGGAGTTTGTTACAACGCTCTGGATGGATGCTATAAACTCCAACAGCGCCCAGGCGTGGTAGAGTGAAGTCTCTTGGGGAGAGTGGCGCACTCGGGTGTGGGAGCATGCAGCCATTGCGCGGACCCATCGTAACAGGCTGGCATGCTCGTCTTTTTCCATGGCATGCAGCGTGCCAGCGATTTGCAGTGAAAAAAGTGTGTCGGAGCACGCCTGCTCTTTGCCTGGTGAGCAGAGGCTCCTCAACACTTCTGGCTTGCAAGTGGCAGGCCTGGTGACAGGTTTGATTGCGCCAGGCGCTTTGCAGGCATTCGTGGCAAGGCCGGTAGAGGTAGCATGATCATTAGCCGTTGGCAGAATAGCGCTGAATCACACTCATACGAGCGTAGTCTAATGGTGTGGGAAGGCCCGGGGCCACGTGCACTGCTTGGGGTGGCTTGCATGATGTGTGTTACTCGGTGATAGATCTAGGACTCAGCATCGCCGAGGCAACAGACCAGGCAACAAGCAAACAGACAGACCGGCCACCGCAAGCACAAAGGCCACTCTCCGTACGAGCAAATGACTGGAATGAACAACTGCTGCAGATCCTCACATTGGGAGCGCGTGGCCTTGGTGCTTGCGGTGGCCGGTCTGCCTGTTTGCCTGCTGCCTGGTCTGTTGCCTCGGCGCTGCTGAGTCCTGGATCTATCACTGTGTA
Source organism: Ulva mutabilis (assembly GCA_900538255.1). NCBI lineage: Eukaryota > Viridiplantae > Chlorophyta > Ulvophyceae > Ulvales > Ulvaceae > Ulva > Ulva mutabilis. Next base: position 127,162 of record UNSF01000147.1, on the reverse strand, counting down.
ACACATGAACATCAGGGCAGAAACAGTTGGGTCAGGCCTGATCACACAGAGGCTACGAGGCTAATACCCACCCGGGTTGGTACTGGGTATGTGTTGGTACTCTGTGGGTGGGTACCGCAGCTAACGCACCAGAATTCATACAGAAAATGGTTCTGATGCCTTCTTAGGCCATCAACAGGTGATATAAGGCTTCAGTAAGTGATGGGTGGTGAAAATCTGGACGTTTGGCTAACTTTGGGCACGGCAGTGCAGCCAGCTACCATCTTGGCCAGCGTAGCTACATATGCACGCGGTACGCGTGGGTATCACACGTAGGTACTGCTGATGCGCAACGGTACCTGCGGACCGCGAACAAGGTTCTGACGTCGCACCAACAGATGCAAGATGTATCACAATGCCGCATCAAGTTTAAGACGCTCTTCCGTACTCACTAGGTCTTGTAGACGCGAATGTTGGACCACAGAAAATGCTGCTAGGACTGACATCGTCCATGTTCATGCAAACTGCGTGTGTGCTGCGCAGAGTCGCCGTTTTGCCGCCGCTGGGCTGCAGGAGCCCACAGGTTTGATGCAGTTCTGTGGAAGCGTTGCTTATACGCTGCCAAATGAGGAACCAGTTGCAGCTCCCTCTGACGATGAGACATGTGAAGATGACCAGACAGTTGAAATTCCCAATGGCTCGGTTGCAACAGCTTCCAAAGCTGCTCAAGGCAGCTCAGATCCAGGCAGTGCTACTCCAGCATCTACCCATGGGTAGGTCAGAGCGGTGCCGAGCGAGGAAGCTGAACCAGCCCAAGAAAATCCTCTCAGGAAGGACACAACGCAAGCGTCGGACGCATGTGGTCAATGCTGATGGGACAGACTCTACACTGCGAGACAGCACTAACCACAGTGATGCACTACCGCAGCAAGAGCGTGCGACCACTTCCTCAGTGCAGGAACTGGCCCATCCAATCAATACAGCTATACGGCAGGCCAAGAGGACAAAGAGGGGTGGTGCAACCGCCGCTGCACGTAACAAGATGCAGACACGTGCACCTAGCAGGCGCCCTAGGCGCGCCTAGAGCGTCAATACTACAGGTATCTTCGATCAATAATTCGGTATGTCCACCCGCTGCATGCCTACAGATGCTGTCTTGCATAGACTCAGCAGTGGATGTGAGGTTGGAAAGGGTCAGCACATGACCATGTGTGTTACACAGTGATAGATCTAGGACTCAGCAGCGCCGAGGCAACAGACCAGGCAACAAGCAAACAGACAGCAAATAGACAGACCGGCCACCGCAAGCACCAAGGTCATGCGCCGCACGAGCAAATGCCAGAACGAACTATCGCCAGCGCGAAAGCAGACACGCACACACCACGCAGTACCACGCAGGCCACGCGCACACCAAACACACAGCCAGCACTCGCCGGGCCCACAAGCGGTCGTCGGCGCGGCACTAGCAGTCTGCACGGGCGCGACAGCGCGCGCTACGGCGATGTCCGAGGCCGCGAGGCACCGGTCCCAGGAGCCATAGCCTCAGCCAGCCCGGCAGCCCGAGCGGTGTCCGGGGACCATGACCATGTGTGCCATTGCAGGTGATGGAGACCATCCAAGGCTCACAGCGACACCATTAATCTACCAAGTAGTGGATTATATACACAAGATGAGAGGTAGCGAGCGTTACCGACCAGTCTGAGTGTTGAGCAGATTGGTGCATGCTTGGTGTGGGTGTGTTAGGCATGTGGATGGGCTGGCTGAGTGGCCCACGAACATGTAACCTGCGCATTGATCAACATTGATAGGTTTTGCTGCAATGCGTATCAAGTACTATTGTTTTACCAGACAGTTGGTGCTTCGTGTTCATCGTTTGCGTATGGTACCCATGCACACACCGATACCCATGCTGCCGATTTGCGATACCCACTCGCGGTACATATGCGCTACATTGGAAATTTTAAGGTAGTTACCGCGAAATACATGGGTATGCCCACATGGGTAGTACACTTGCTGGCTGCTGCATGCAGACTAGGAAGCACCGATGCCGGGGTAAAGATTATGCTCACTTCCTATATGTACTTATTGAAGATAACTGCGCGACTGACGCCCAATGAGAGCATGGTAGGCGTGATGCACAGCATAAACAGTCCGCAGCGCATCACACGACCACACGCTATGCACATGGACAAACGTCGACGTCGCGAAAGCCTGGCATAGATTGAGGTATCGTATACTTATACGTGATCAGGGGTACTATCTGGCACGGCGCGATGCCGCGCACTGGCAATTGGCACAGGTGCCGCACGATGCCGAGGCGACGCTAAGCGGCATCGGTTCGCTTACACACCAAAGCAGCCCCTGTACGGGATGTGTACTATTGATTAGGAAGTATGTGAGCTCACCGTGGCATCCGATAGGCACGAAGCTTCGCTAACGTGCCCTGTTGGCTCCCAGACGGTTTACCACCTGCAGACCTCGTCGACGTCCACTGGGCGACCGTGCACACACAACTAGCTATATACCAACACACCGTAGCTGTAATGTATCTAAGCTGTGTATTAGAGACAGTTTCTCGCGCGCAGAGTGCGAGGACAATGTCTACCGGCATGACTGCCCGATATGCCAGTGGAGACAGAGCATGCCTGTCGCGACCGGAGACATAATCAGGTCAAATACGACCGATCCCATGGACACCGAAACAAATATCCGAGTAAGTACGCGCGTTCGCGTGGGAGGATTTGCACCTGTGGCATGTTGCGAGCTCCGTGCCGTTGCACACGCATGCTACTTTGCGGGTCTAATGCAAAGCGCCAGCGAAACGCACAGCACCCGCGGATGTCGTATTTGCTTTACAATAAAGTGCAGACTTTGTGTAGGCGTTTGAGAACCAAATTAAGCACGTTTGCGTTGTTTCAGACTTGGCGGGCCTGGTACCCACTCTGGGTACCAATGCACGCATAGGTACTGACCTCGTAGTCTCTATGCAGGGTAGGTATGCAGTGTTTCAGCCACAGTGCATGTTGCAACACGTTGTCAGACAGTATGGCCATTGTCGAGAGATGGCATAGTCTGTCGACATTATCATGTACACTACTTCTAAATGGCGCTTGGTGCATCAGGGTTCAGGCGAATGGCAAAAAATAAAGAACATATTACCACGCATGCATGCCTGTCACTCATGCATATGTACATGAAATGTATGCAGGCCCAGCGCGCAGCGCCGCGTGTCATTTGCACCCCTGCCACGGAAATGCACACAGCCGGCTGCCACGCTCGGGTACTGCGATCACACGCTGGCCCACTTGTGCAGCGCAACACACGCATCAGCGCACAGACAACACTGTGTGTAGCGTCGTGACCTCCATGCGGTGCTGTGTTCGCTGCGTGTCTTTCCGCGTACTTGCACCTGAAACTTCCGCCATTGGACGAAGCGACTCGACACTGCAGTAGATCGCAGACACATTCTATAGAGATTTTCCGTTCGCGTCAGGCTTGCGGTCTGCTCGGCGGGCATGGCCATCTCCTGGGATGCTCTCGGGACTTCGGTCTTGCTGAACGGAGGTGTCGCGCTGGGGGTGTTCTTCATCTTCAACTTCCTGCGACAACAGCCATACCTTGCAGATTTTTATGCTGCGAAGAGGAAGCTATCCATTCCCTTTAGGTGCGGCTGCTTTGGCTTCGATCTGCCCACTGAGCCCCTTTCTGCGATGATTGATCTGCCAGACCTTCCACACGAGGATGCGGTAACAAAATGAATTGCTGCCCGTATATCTGCAACTGTTTATCACGCGGGATGGTGTTGCGCGCTCAGTCTCAGTGCACCCGCGATGTCGCCGGCTGTACACGTACTTGACGAACCAGCGCCCCATCTGGCTGGGACAGTGTTGACGGTGCATCGCTTACACCGCCATGACCAATGCCTTGGGCTGTAATACACGTCACATTGTCGTCGATTGTAGCTGCGAACCGGGGTTGCTTGCGTTGGCTGGCTCGGGAATCGTCAAACAGCCATAGATTCGAGACAAGCAACTTTGCTTGCGCACGTGCAACTTGGAATGACCGACTCTGGACTCAATAATGGAGTTGAAGTGGCTGCAATGGTTCGTGATAGAGACGGAAAAGGTCTAATTGCCACGAGACCAGGTCTTGCGTCGTCGCCTTGTTGCACTGGCCTGCCCGACAATCAGCCAGTCGCGTGAACAGCCCGAGTGAGAATGTGTTTGAGACAGTCCAGGACGTATGCGCATGATACTGTGCGATGCAATGAGCGCATGCGTCGTGCACCGAATATTGGTCCGTTATAGGTTCGTGTCGACCTAGGGACAGCCGATTCTCGCACACATTAACCCGGAGAGCTTGCCGTGTGATACGACATAGCCGTCGCAGTTTGGTACACACACACACACACACACACACACGCACACACACATACACAACTCTCTAGCCGTATTTTGGGTTTCCGCTGCGACAACCGGTGACACGGACGCACACACATGGTACCCATGCCCGGCCAGCCTCGTTATCAGGATGGACGGAATCCATCCAGCCCTGGTTTCCCAATGCCTGTGCTGAGCCGTCAGTCAGAGCATGCCGTCATTCTTACCTCTGAGGTAGTTTCAGCTCGGCGGAGCGTCACCTTGGGACCCGAGTGCAAAACAACGTGAACACACGCGGCAACGCATCTGGCGACATGTCCCAACATCCAATCATGGTCTGCTTTCCTGCTGTTGCCCTCGCTGCCGGGCTCTTGCTTTCATCTCCGTGAAACACTTAATGCTGGTGGTTGCCGTGTGCGGCTGTGGCGTGGGTGCCGTGGTGGTGGGGTGCGGGAGTGCGCGTGTACGTGGATGCGTGGGTGTGGTTGTGTCGGTTCGTTTCGACTCTTCGCCTGAGACAGTTGCTGCTTGTTGCTGTCTGCCTTCGGGGGGGTGCTGGCCGTCTGCTTTCCTGCTTTTGCCCTCGCTGCCGGGCTCTTGCTTTCATCTCCGTGTCACACCCAATGATGTACAGGATTAGGAAATACTTGGCACGACGATCAAAATCGGTGCTTGCGAAGGCAAGCATTGGATGGCGGGTGGTTGCCGTAATCCCCAGCTGATAGGTCAAGCGCTGGGATCGACTGCACTACAGTCAGTGCCAAGCACAGTAGTTGTATCACGCTGCAGAGGTTGTTGTATGCTGAGGCTAGCATACGGCTTAGGTTGAGCGCCCGCCCGAATGCGCGCCGATCGACGTGTGAACCGATGAATCAGTATTTTGCAGTGTCAGCATTGAACACCGAAGATAAGGGATGCTGCGGCAGCAGCTGCTCGCAGAGCAGTCATATCCACCACACTGTGTCAACTCTAGAGCAAGCCTGCGCGCACTTTCAAAGCCACTACCTGTCAGTCCGAACCACACTTGATCATCATGCCTGCTGCTGCAGGACATACTGTATGACAACACTTTGAACTTTCTGCATGTAGATGATAGATATCACTTGCACAGTTGAGCACGTGCGGCGCGTGGCCTTGGTGCTTACGGTGGTCGGTTTGTCTGTTTGCTTGTTGCCGGGTCTGTTGGGTCTGTTGCCTCGGCGCTGCTGAGTCCTAGATCTATCAGTCCTAGATCTATCACTGTGTAACACAGTTGATCACGACAGTCAAGCATCAACTGCGCAAGTGTGTGTGAAGCTGTGAAGCGGTGGACCACTGTTGCTTGGCGTTTGCCCATTCTCACCACTGCCACACCACCCCATCACCTGGCCTTGCCTTTCCCGAGCCGCCTAAATTACAAACTACATACACCAGACACCGCACACCACAGCAGACAGGTAACTGCAATGGCCGTTGCCTGCATGCAAACCCGCTCCATGCACGCGTGTACCTCGGTTTGGCGTCTTGAACACGACCACACTACCGATGCCACTCCAGCGCATCGCCTTTCATCGGCCGAGCACCTTGAACCCTGGACGTTTCAACGAGCCCCTCGCCAACACGGTCGCTTGGTAACACCGCGCCTCTTCAAGCAATACCCAAAAGCACCGGCCGGCGCCACCTGCAGGTTCCGGCCGCCGCGGCTGCCGCCAACATGGTTCTCGTGGATGAAGCCCGTCTTCCTGATGCCGGACGAGGAGTTTGTCGCGTGCGCCGGCTTTGACGCGCTCGCGTACTGCCGCTTCCTCAAGCTGGCTGTGCGCATGGCCTTCTGGGTGACCGTCATCTCGTGCCTCATCACACTGCCCACCAACTGGGCCGCCGGAGAGTATATTGAGGAGCAGCTCGCCGAGCAGGAGGCCATCAATGCGAAGCTCCGCCAGATTGCCATAGACCAAAACCTGACCGAGGTCCCCACCGTCGAGGCGGCCTGCGCGCCGCCGGATGAACCGGAAGCCGCCGTTGCTGATGCTGCCGCCGTGCGAAACCCCCCCAACCCGCACGTAGCCTCGTCCTGTCTTATTCATTCGGACTTGTGAATGAAGATGTCATGGCGATCTGCAACGCACCTGCGTTGAAGATGTGAACACCGCGCACGGACTGCATGCATGCCGCCCGGTGTCCAATTGTTTCCCCCGCTGTTTTGTGGTGGTTCCTAGCTGTCGTGGCATGTCCACCACTGTAACTGGGCCATGAGCGTGCGCCCCTGTCCAAGGAAGCACAACCCAGACATGCCGATCTGCTCCATGCTGCTTGCGCCGCTGTGCCGTGTGGCCACAAGCTGCGGCAGCGTTGCCTCACTGGAGGCAGGTGCACCGTCTGGGACATCATGACACCTGTTGGTATGTAACGATAGGCCGGTGTGATGCAGGACCGCCTCATGAAACCCGAACTCTGTGACGACGTGCCCTTCGTCGTGGCCGACTTTGACTCTACGTCAATGAGCAACATCAGCGACGAGCAGTCCCACCTCCTCTGGGCGCATCTCGCCGCGATCTGGATCATCTCCATCCTCCTCTTCAAGGTGAGATGCATCCTGTGCGCTGATTGGCCATGCTGACGAACAAGCGTCCCCCCCACACACCTCCCGGGGGGGGGAGGTTTTACTGGAAACCCATCATTGCCGAACCAGTTGTGTGTGGCATGCAGATGATGTGGGCGCACTGGCAGGAGGCCCTCAAGTGGCGCATCCTGTACCTCGCCTGGAAGCGCAAGGGCGACAGTGCCCACACCATCCTCGTCCAGGATATCCCTGGCACCCCCCACGGCACCATTATCGGCCGCATCTACGACGTGCGCCCCTCCTGCGCCTGCGCCCTCCAGCACTGCTTGACCTCCAGAGGCCTACTGGCATGCACCGTAACCATGCATGCATGATCTATAGCCACATGCATGTGGCATCGACTCCTCTTCTCCTCCTTCTGTCAACAGGCTGCTCTCTTCTCCAGGGCCTGGTTGCTTGAAGTCGATCCACCACATTCGGTATGGGCGGCCTGCTTGTCAGTAGGCTGCATGCTACCACATGCCTTGGCCGCTGGCTCACATGCACTCCATCTTTCCCGCGTCTACGCTTGTTCCTGCATGCATGCATCAATTGGTGCCACACGCGCATGTTGTGCGCGCTGCCGTGCTGTGCGTGCAAGCTCTGCAGCAAGCGGCAGAGATAACCCTGTGCCATGCACTGGGTCCGTTTGCGATTGGGAATGCGATTGTGAATGCGTTGCACCTCTCGTGCAGCACATCGACGGCTCACCACGAACGCACGCACTCACAATCATGGCTGTGCTCGTGCAGAACATCGACGGCTCGATCGGGCGGTTTCTGCCAGCCACGTTCAAGGAGAAGGTGCAGAAGGCGATGAACCAGGGCATCAGCGAGGTCTTCAATGTCAAGGGCAAGGTCAAGGGCAAAATGCAGGACAGCCTCGGGCAAAAGCTGTCGCTGAGCGGTGGTGACGACATCTTCGACGACCGCAACCTGTACGTGTACCGCCAGCCCGGCGATCAGACTCAGGCGTACAAGCGGCTCGAGGACATTGGGCCGAACCAGTTTGCTGACCCCATGGGCACTGGCTCCTTCATGAGTGCCGAGGTGCGGCCCGTGCTGATCCTTCCTGAGCACCTGCAAGCAGCCCGCACGGATAAGTGCCTGAGATTGCTGAAACTCTGAGATCGAACGACGACCAGGGTACCTGTGTAACTTGCCGCGGATTGGGGCAGGTTATGGTTGTGCTGTTGCCGCCCACGTACCCACCCAGTGCCTGCCTTGCTGCCTGCGGTGCAGGTGTAGACGTGCCTTTATGCCAGTGTATGGATGTGCACGGACACAACGCTCTGCGCGGCCTGTCGCATGTTCATGCCGCCCTGCATTCGCTGCGGTGTCATCACATCTGTTGTGAAACAAACTGTAGAAACAGGTGCATCTGCCACCTGCTCCAGCGCGCTGCGTGCTGTGCATGCTGTGCGCAGGCAGCGCCAGGATGCAGTGCAACTCCAGGCTGTGACTCGGCCGCATGCCGCTGCGGCGTGAGTCTGTCCGAGCCACGTTTTGCAAGATGGCAAGGTCGCTCGCGGTGGCTGACGCTGTGCGTGCTGTGCTGTGCAGAGCCCGCGGTCGACGCGGAGCTTTGGGAACAGCAGCTTTATGTACAGCACATACACGACACCTCGCGCGTCGGTACGCGCCGCAAACTCCCTCAGCGGCATGCTGCCGCCGGATCAGGCACTGGACGATGCGTCCGGACCGCTCGCGGCGTATCCCCCGGACGAGGACGAGGTCAAGCGGCCGGTGATCACCGGCCGCCGCAACCTGCGCAACTTCCGGTTCCGCAAGGCGCGCACCGACTTTGAAACGTGGGAGCAGGCGGAGGCCGCGATACAGAACGGCGTGTCTGTGGAGGAGCTCGTGCGCCGCGAGTTTGCGCGCGACTTTGGTGAGGACCAAGTCCAGTGCGCCTCTCCCGCCCTTGGTTGCATGCATGCGGTAGCCTGTGCAATGACACATATCACTGCAAAATTGCTGGTCGCAGTGCCGCTGTTGTGATGCTCTGTTGGGTTTGTTTGGGGAGGGGGCACTGTGCGGTTGGTGTGGCTGAAGCGGCATGTGCAATGCATGTCTTCCTGGCGGCGCACGCATGCCGTCCATGCATCTGCAGCATGCATTCGGGAGCTGGCGCAGTCGCAATTTGGCTTTGTGATGTATGTCCGTGTGGGCCATTTCACGCTGCCTGCCCGCCACTAAGGTGCCATCGGGGTTGGGTGTGGCAGGCACTCGTGGCTGTGGCTCCTTCTTTGCACTTTCTCCTGCATGCCACTTGACACAGCCGTGTCTCCTTCTTGACACGCTGTACAGGCCATGCCATACTGTACTGTACTTGACAGGCGAGACCGGGTGCAGGAAGGTGACGGTGGTGAAGAACGAGCTCAAGCTGGGCACGCTGGTGGGCGCATACGAGAAGAAGCGCACCGCCGTGGAGGAGCTGACCGACCAGTGGATCTCGGCGCTGCGCCGCAAGGCCACCATCAAGCGCAAGAAGGTGCGTGTCGCACGCCGGCACTGCCACTCGCCACCTCCGGTGCATCTGCACGTCCCTGGCGGGTGGGGGGTAGCTGCCGGGTAGCTGCCGTGTTGCTCTGTACTCCGTGCTGCGCTATGCTGCACATTCTGTCGTCGTGATGGGGCTGCACTCACATCAGTGTGGCCTCTGGCAGCCTCTCCGTGTCTTCTTGCAGTTTCCATCGTCGTTTTCGCTGAGCTACCGCTGCGTTGTCATCGGGAATGGTGAACTGGTCGGCGTTCGTCTGCGTGCGTCAGCAGCGCGTCAGCATTGCCACGTCAGCATTTCCATGTCAGCCTGCCTGCACGCTCTGCCAATGTTTGGGGAATGCCGCTGTCACGTCGTCACTCCAGAATGAAATGCATGCATGTGGGCGGAATGCGCTCGGGTGGCCAGCAGCAGCCCAACGCCATCATGGTATGCCGCGGGGCACATTTGCCCTGTGTAGCGTGGCGCGGGACTGCAGATCAGATCTGTTTGCTCTGAATTCATTCATGCGTCCGTGGCTGTCCAGACGTGACTCATGTCGTCATGCATACGTGAGCTGTGTGCAACTGTCTGCGTGCCAAGGTTGGGGGGGCGCTGACGTGGGACACGCAGTGCAGATCAAGGTGAAGCCTCGCAAGAAGGACGAGGCGCACTGCGCCAAGTGGGGCACGGCCAAGACGACTGCGGACGAGATGGAGTACAAGGTGTGGGATATGAAGGATGCCCTGGACAAGGTCCGCGCCGAGCAGAAGCGCTGCCAGCATGAGGTGCGGCCCCCACCCTGTCAGCATTCCAAGCAGCCCCTCCCTTCTGCCACCGACCTCACGCTGCGCACGTTGTGGGCAGTGCACATAGGCGCATGCTGTGGTGGGCCCGTTCCACTCACACCGCAGCGTGCCCAGCACAGAGGCGCGGCGTGTATGCGGCGCGTGCTGCCGATGCATGCAGCGTTTGTCCCAGCTCTCCTCCTCCTACTCAGGCGACGGCGGCGCCTGCCGCTGCATCACCTGCACTGGAACATCTCAGCTGTGCTTCCATGTTTGCACTCTTCTAGCATATTGAGATGTGCAGGCGTGTTTGCACCCGTCTTCACTTGTATTTCCTCTGTACATCTGCCAGCTGGTCTCACAAGGAGCACCCGAAAACGAGCTCCGGACAACAGGGGACGGCCGCTACAGCAGGTGAGTGACAGTGTGGCGTGGGGGTGCAGGAGACGTGCGCGGCCTTTGTGCAGCTGCGGTCGCGGCTCGACCAGACAGCTGCGGCCACCGGGCTGCTGAGCTACCGCGAGGACCTGTGGAAGGCGACGGCCGCGCCGGACCCTTCCGAGGTCATCTGGTCCAACGTCGCCTGGCGCGGCTGGGAGCGGTCGCTGCGGGTGCTCATATCGTGGACAATCTTCGGCCTGATGCTCGTCTTCATGCTGCCCATCATTGCCATCATCCAGCAGATCGTCAACCTGGAGGCGTATGCCGCGCAGGACAATGCAGTCGGAGACATCGCCCGAGGCATTCTGGATCTCCCAGTCGTCGCCCGTGCGCACCCCCGCCTCCTCCTCGGCCGGTGCTGTCTCCAGCTAGCGTGTGGGCCAAGGAATGGCCGTATGTATGCATGAAGTGGACCGCTGCTTCCGTCCCGTTGCCGCCATCCTCCCGCCCACTCGGCTGCCGTGAAGCGTGCTGACCCTGCCGGCTAGCGCAGCTTCTGTGCGCGTGAACACATCCCTCATTTCCGCAGCGTTTGAAGCACACAATGCATGCCTCGTTGGCGTCGTTTGACGCAAGGCGTCGCGAACCCTGCAGTACTGCTCCTCGCAGTGTTTCTGTGGCAGCCGATCCCGTGTGGGTGCCGCGCACCACCACAGCATGCACAGCACAGCATGCTCAGCACGGTGCCGCACATGCAGAGGTGCTGCCGGGCATCCTGCCGACGCTCGGGTTGAAGATCTTCCTTGCGCTCGTGCCGATCGTGCTGCGCCTCTCGGCAATGCACATCGAGGGCCAGCCGAGCTTCAGCGCAGTCGACTACGCCGTGGCCAAGAAGTTCTACATCTTCCAGTTTATCGTCGTGTTTGTGTTTGTGTCGGTGCTCGGCGCGGCGAGCAGCGGCTCGGCCAGCGGCAGTGGCAACGCGCCCGTGCTGACACTCGTGGAGGAGCTGGCGGACAACCCTGGCCAGATCGCGGACTGGATCGGCACGGCAGTGCCGCAGCAGGTGAGCGCCGGTAGCCACACCTGTGTGCGCGGGGCTGTCAGCAAATGCAGGTTTGGGCGCTTCCAGTCGCCATCATGAGTCGGTGCATGCACATGACATGGGCCTACCTGATAGACAGGGCACAGCAGCATGCTGCGTGCTGCGTGCTGTGCGAAGCGTCCTTGGCTGCCGACCACATGAATCCAAGGCTGCCGCTGCCCGGCAAAAATCGCCATGGTTCCCATTTGGCGGCCAGGCGAAGAACGCAGCGCCAGGCCCAGCACATCACATGCCATCTACGCATGTGTTCAACGAGGACCGCCTGTGCGATGTGAGCTCCGTCTCGCAAAGTGGTCCTCTCCTCTGCGCCTGACGCGTGCTCTGCTTGCAGGCCTCCTTCTACCTGCAGTACATCCTCACCAATGGGCTGCTCGCCAAGGGCATCGCCTTCCTCAAGATCCCCGGCGCCGCGATCTACTTCCTCCTCACAAAGCTCGCGGGCACCAAGCGCCAGAAGAAAAAGTGCTGGGCGAACCAGTACATGAAGTACGGCGCGGAGCTCGCAGACCACACGATGACAGTGCTGCTGATGCTCCTCTTCGGCGTGCAGCAGCCCTTCCTCGCGCTCGTCGCGCTCGCCTACTTCGTCTGCATCTACTTCTATGCCCGCTATGACCTTCTGTACACGCAGCGCGAGGCTTACCAGTCCGGCGGCCTCTTCTGGCCTGTGGTATGCCGCCCCTCCATCCCTGAGGCCCCTTTTGATGCGCATGCATGCATCCTCCAACCTGACTCTGCAGCTGCGGTTAGCCGCACTGCCCGCTCTCCACTGCCGGCCGTGATCGGTCCCTGCTGGCAACGGATGGTATGGCTTGCATGTTGTGTCACTGTCAGTGAGTGCCGTGCCTGGCGTTTCGGGCTGCCCCCACTTCATGCTGCGGGTCGCAGCGTGCTGTGCCGCTCAGCACGCCCCCATCGTCTCGCTATCGCGATCACAGTCCATGCCCGCCCCCTTACATCAGCACATTGTACATCAGGCTACAGGCAGGCCAGGAGCAGCAGCTGCGGCAAGTGTGCGACCGTGCGCGCATGCTTGCAGTTTTGTTTTTCACTTTGCGCGTGTGCATGCAGATCTTTGACCAGATCTACGTTGGCGTGATGGCCATGCTGATCGGGTACTTTGCGCTGTTCGGCATCAAGAATTTCCCGATCGGCACGACGCTCATGATCCCGCTCATCGTCATCGCCGTCCTCTTCCGCGCAACCATCAACTCGACCTTCAAGCGCCCGATGGAGAACCTCAGCATCCACGCCGCCGCCGACCTCGACCGCGCCGACCGGGTACGCAACCTCCCATCTTGAACATTGATATGGGCCCGTCGACCATTCCCTTGCATGTGCTCCCCTGTCCTGATGACCACATCCTGCGACAGCAGCGACTGTGGTAGCCTGACAGGGGGCCACCGAGGAAAGGCCTGTGCGTAGCACCCAGCACCCTGGACGCCATGCCACGAGTGCCTGTGCATCTGCATCTGGTACGATACAGTATTACCGCTATGCATTGCTGCCGCATTTTGCCGTCCATCAGGCCTTGACAGCATCTGATCTCGCAGAGTGTACATCACGCGACGCCCGTGTGGCCTGCTCATCCGCGCGCCGCAGCATGTGCTGCGGGCCATCCAGCACTCAGCATGGCAGCGCCGACCACAATGCCCGTTCCAAGCCGGAGTGCCAGCACACTCGCGCGTTTGTGGAGAGAAACAAGGCACGCTCTCGCGTGTGGGGGCGGTGTGTGCACTGGCAGGCTCCACCGGTGCCCGCGCCTGCAGGCGGGCACCGACCCTTACATAACACATTATATTCCTCTAACAGCATGGTGGCGCCCCGCGTGCAGGCCGGCATCGACTGGATGTTTGACGTGACGCCGGAGGAGGAGCAGCAGATGCGCGACGCGGAGTGGGACCTCGAGGACGTGAAGCTCGGGCCGATTGAGGACCGCTACAAGCAGCCCTCCCTCATCGTCAACGAGTACCTGCACCGCAAGGCCCTCGAGGAGTCCGCTGACGTGTCGCGCCGCGTCGACGCCTACATCTCCGGCGAAGACGTGCGCGCCCCCCTCTCACACTGCCCTATACTTTCACGTTCATGGACCGCCTGGTCAGACAAAGCTCGCAATCGTGCCAACCACAACTGCTGTCTTTGGGAATGCACAGCTATAATTCAGGGATGCGGGGTTCGGTGTTTGCGGGAGTGCCGTACCTGGACATGGTGGCAGGTTGGGGCGGCAGGCCCCCGTTTTCCCCGCTGGGCAGCCTAATCTGCCGCTCTGGTTGTCAAAAGAGGCTAGCGAACTGATGTCTGCATCCTGGCAGTGCATGTCACCTCTGTCTCACAGGTTTCACCTCGGCCTGGACTGTTCCTGTTTGTGTTGCATGCGACATGCCCACCGGTCGGGCGATGACCGCACGCATGGGGGATGCGTGATAGTGGTATGCAACTCGGACAGCCTTTGTAAGAGGGAGCAGCTGCATGGTGCGTGTGTTAATGCTGTGTGTATCCGGCACCACGTGCGCTGTGTCGTTGCGCGGGCTGCCGCATGCCTCATTCAGTCGCCTGCATGCGCGCTCATGCGGGCGGAGACATTGGCGCCTGGCATCGCACGGACACAGTTGCACACAGGTGCCTCTTCCTGCAGTCTGCAGCAGGCGTGCATGCTCATTGTCTGCTGTGCTGTGCAGCGGGAGACGGGCGGGTTCATGCTGTCAGACGACGGCAGCGACGACTCGGACCATGAGAGCGGCATGCGTGGCCACCACCACGGCCCGCTGCTGACCGTCGGCGCGGTGCCGATCGGCAAGCGGGTGGAGAACGTGTGAGACCATGAGGCCTCCTCGTGAGGCGCGACCATTGACCTCACGCCGTGCCGCGCGGCAGCGCGGAGTCTTCTCGTCGGGAAGGTTCCGCAGCGGCGCGCCGGCACCGCGTCTTCAGGAAGGGCGTAGCACTCATGGGGTGCACGGGGGTGCGCACGCATGAGGCGACGGCCGGTCGGCCTCAATGTGGACAGCTCGCATGGCAGGGACCTTCCTCGGCGAGGCCATCGCATGCCACCCCGGGCAGAAAGGCAGGATGGATGCGTCGGTGAGTGTCGCATCCATGTGCCTTGTACAGCTTACGGGCTAGTTATAGCTTGGCCATTGTGGCAACCTGAGGTTGTCGAACGTGGCTCATTTGTCAAAGCCTACTTACAAAAGATCACGGCGCCGTGGTTAACACTTGACTGTCGAGCTCAGCTGTTGCTTGAGCTGCAGATGTGGGCCCGTGACTGGGCCGGTCACACCAGCCGTGCAAGGCGCTGGTGCGGTGGCATATGCATGTGGTTGAAGTGTGTGAGCGTGCACGGACGTACCGATATGAATCATGTGTTGTGCTCAGTCGATGAGCGGCAACTTCCAGGAGGGGCTGGTGGCTGCAGGGGCTGTGCATGATCGTGCCTCAGGCGTAGGGGGTTTGACGACACCTGCCAAGGGCTTGATCTGCACTGACATGGTATTTTTGTAAGAGTGCCTTCCCGCTTGTTCATCTCCGCATGGCACCTCCAGCCCATCATGTAATTGCTTGAGGCTGGGCATGGCACCTACATTACTATATTGGAATATGCTGCTCATATTGCCTCTTCTGCCCGCTTGTTGCTAAGTCCAGACCGTCTTGCCATTCGATGGTAAGAGACATCTGCACATTGACGAACTGATTCAGCATGACAGCCTAAGGGCGTATGCCATGGCATGACCCTGCCTATCAGGGAGCTGTGCAACAATTCAGGCATCAGTTAAGGGCAACGACCGCCGGCATGACCGTCTCTGTGCCTTTCTCTGTCACCATGCTGCCAGCTGCGCATTGATGCAAGTGCGGGCACCTCTAGCTAGTTTCAAGGTGATCCGCAGGTGCTGTAGCTGCACGTGCATCCCACCCTACCTCTGCCCCTGGCGGGATGTCATTGATGTCATTCCATGTTTCATGACCGTTATGAGTGATGCTATATATGGGCGGCACACGCTATGGCATGTGCAGCCACACAGCACAGGCTCATTATATGTGCTTGCCAAGCGCATCTGTGCATGTACACTATGCATGCGGAAGTGCCGCACGCAAAATTTCTCTGAATTCAATCGAATAAGCCGTGTGACACATACACATCACTATGGGGGGGGCCACCGTGGGGGGGAGTGATGCGGCGCCGCTAGTGCCCTTCGCGCCCCGCCCTGAGGCCCCTGTCGGGCGGCCGGAGGGGGAGGGCTGGTACGCCTTGCACTGTGGGGGGCGTGCGCCCCCGGGCTCTCATGTGCGGGGGGCCCGTGATGGAATGCTCCAGTGGGGCAGGATGGAGTGGGGGTGCTGCTGTAGGGGGGTCGGTGGTGGCTGGTTTTGCTGGGGTGGGCAGTAGTGCGGTGGTGGTTGTTGCTGTGCGCGGTTGTGGCGCGGGTGCCGTAGTGGAGGGGTGCGGGAGTGCGCGTGCGTGTGGGTGCGTGGGTGTGGTTGTGTCGGCTGTGTCGGTTCGTTGTGGCTTTTTCGCCTGGGAGAGTGATTGCTTTTTGCTGGTGTCTACTTTCGGGGGTTTTGGCCGTCTACTTTCCTTCTGTTGCCCTCGCTGCCGGGCTATTGCGTTCATCTCCGTGTAACACATCACTATGTGGTTCATCTCCGTGTAACACATCACTATGTGGTTCGATACAAGTGGGTGCCCACGTGTACCCTTTACAAAAGCGCTATCGAAGAAACTGCCATATAAGATTGCGATGCTTCAACGCGTCAACTCACACCCTGAACATGCATGCTTGATGCATGACTTGTATAATCAAGACGCTGGCTCAGCTCACGACACTTTAGCATTACAAACTACAACGTGCGAACTAGTTCAGTCACCGTTCGTGACCCGGGCCTAAGCTGCATGATCATGCACCCCGCGCCTGGGCTGCTGGTACGAGACAAGGGCAGCCCTCCACCATGACTGCCAGAAGAAGATGGCAATGGCGCGCACTGTGCACGAACCCATCAGAACCAATGCGAGTCCAAGCGCCAGCCAGCCTACTCGGGACCCATACTTGCTAAAAATGGTCCACAAAATACACGCAACAAAGAGCATCGCCCCAACAACAGTGAGAACACTGGGTAAGTACGCAAATATTAGCTTTTCCTTTTCCGCGACTCCAGGACGCGTCCCCCACCCGGTTACTTCTTCAGATCCGACTTGACACGCACTGCAGTCACACGCAAACGCCCGACTGAGCAGGCGTATCACGTCACACTGAGTCTTGCAGCAAAGCAGCACCCCAAGGTTCAGGACGGATGTGTACATTGCAGTCGCGGTAACCACAAGGCAGGCTGTCCACAGGTAGCCGTACACATTGTCAATTGTCTCAGGTGCGCCGAAGTCCTCATGCATGCTGCCCACTTCCTCGACCAGTCACTGCAGCGCATCTAACACGACAGCAGAGTCACCCTGGTGAGCGCTCAATGTGATGTTGAGCACCACAGGCAGAGCTGGGGCGCTCGAGGCAGGTTGCTGATCATGAGTGGGTGGACCGGCCAGGAGAGCACTCATGCATGAGCCAATGATCAGGGAGTTCACAATAGCCATCGTCTGCCAAAGAGTCTTTGCATGGTCGTATGGATCGCCAGCCTTCATCTTCTTCGCCTGCTCTGGGTCGACATCTTTGCAGCAATTGAAGAATGGCGAGTGTGGGGCATCTGACTCAGCTGCCTGTTGACTGCGCGATTGCGCGGGTGGCGTAGAACTGCGTCCGGACGAGCGACCATCTTGCTCGAAGATTTGTGAAGACGTCCCCGTCTGCGAGGAAAACCCTGCAGATGAAGAACCTGGTGTGTTACACAGTGATAGTTCTAGGACTCAGCAGCGCCGAGGCAACAGACCAGGCAACAAGCAAACAGACAGCAAACAGACAGACCGGCCACCGCAAGCACCAAGGTCATGCGCCGCACGAGCAAATGCCAGAACGAACTATCGCCAGCGCGAAAGCAGACACGCACACACCACGCAGTACCTGATGTGTTCTGCGCTCCAGGGGGGGTTAACGTTTGAGTCATCTGCGTCTGTGCCGATGAATCTTGAGTCATCGCTTGGTGTCACAGTGACGTTCGCCTGCATGGCAAGTTTTGGTTGACCTGAATCGTGGCTAGTCAAATGCAAGCGGGCGCACCATGTATAGCGGTGCGTCAGCCACGTCTATTGATCAGGCCGAACTGATCATTGATACAAGCCGTGAACTGCTGCTCTAGTGCTGTCGGGTACTCTTTGAGGCATTCCTTCATACAAGTCGTGACTTGTTGCTCCAGGGCTCTCGAGTACAAACTCCGCGTATGTACAGTTACATCGAGGGGCTCCGATCCAGTGCACCAAGCGAACGTACAACTAGATTCTAGACTCACATGCTACCCAGCAGATGCGAGCCGGCCAGGCGACGTATATACTGTTACATCGAGGGGCTCCGATCCAGTGCACCAAGCGAACGTACAACTAGATTCTAGACTCACATCGAATTATGTAATTAATTGTATATCACAACGAAAGCAAACAACGCATGAACCGAGCGCAGCACCACTCAGTACCACACAGTCCACACGCACACCAAACACTGGCAGGCGCCGACTCGACACTAGCAGTCTACACGGGCGCGCAGCCGCGCGGCTGCGCGCGTGACGGCCATCTCCGAGGCCGCGAGGCACCGGTCCCAGCGCTGTGTGTGCTATCATGATGCTGCAGCTGGGCACCTTTAACACCTGCCAGTGCGGAATGTAGCAGTAACCTGAAGAACTGAGGACTGGAGCATACCGGCACTGCGAGAGGAGGTGAGAGCGTCGCTGCTGCAAGCCTCGAGGCGCCAGATCTGAGAATTAATCCTTCTGGTGCAGGCGGTGCATGCTCGTGGAGTGCACGTAATAACGCTCAAGAAATGTATTCTTGAAATGAGATGAGCTGATTGTCTGGTAGAACATGGGCTCATCATGCTGTGAAGTCACGTCCTTGTGGAGTGCTCTGCATGCAGGCAGCGGCTTTTAAGACGAATGCATATGCACACACGCTTCACACATGTGCCCTGCATGCGCAGTACACGCAGTACACAGGTTACACAAGTGCTGTTCAGCTTCCGCGACCGGTCTACGCGTGTAGACGGGCTCCTTGATGTGAGCTAGGTGCATTGGTGGAGCGTGGGTGACGTGATGGTGTGACGTAGAGCGCCATTTTCGCAGTGGATTGTAGCTTGTACATTCTGCCTAACAGCCTCGCTGCGCGATGATCTCGTGTACCGGCCACTAGGTACGAGCGCGGCCATGAATTGAGATACGTTACAGATGTATGCTCCACAAGGTGATAGAACACAGGCGGCCATGGGAGTGCGTGCAATTGGCTAGCCATGGCCGTGAGGAAAGGGTATGCACATATGTTGTCTAGCGCGCAGCAGCGTTATTGGAGAACAAAATGGCATAATTCGTTTTTGAAACATTTGATTTGAAACAACAGCACATTTTGGGCATTAGATCTCAAATACAGAGCTTCACGCTGCAGATCGCTGCACTGCAGCTGTGAAATATATCCTACTGCACCGGCACACGCGGTGTTTCGGTCGCGTTTGCTACTGGTTTAACAAGTGGTGTTCAACTTCCAGGCCAATATCCGGTGTCAGGTCGTTCCGCAGGTGCGCCGACCGGTCCGGGACCGAGGAGAGAGTCGACATCGCGCTGCAGCGCACAACTGCGACGGCATACGCGCGCGCAATTGTTGCAGTGGATAGTAATCTTTTGTTACGCTGTACCGCTCTTGCTGCTGGGCTTCTGCCTTGATACCTATAATTGTGTAACTCGTGCTGCCATCCCGTGCTGCCATCAGCGTGCCCAAGCAATACAATTTAATCGCAGGCACACGCTGAGACGTCCCTGAATGGCAAGTTCAAGCCTATTGCGAGGCGCTGGATTCTCTGAGAGGAATTCTCCGGTAAGGCTGACCATGGACCATCCTCGCCTGACAAATCAGATCGCTCAGACCTTGCACCAGGGAGGATGGAGCAATCTGCAGCTGCACTGCACAAGTCAGGTAACTTGGGTCAACATAGAGATTCGGTCAAACTGGTGCTTGGTTTAGCGTTAGCATGGGACGAATCACGTCGTCATGATGCGATCAATGCGCCTGGCAGTGATCTGCATGCCACGCCTGATCAAGTACCAGTTCTGAACACCAGTGGCCTACTAAGTGGCTAGCAGCTAGATCATTGTGAGGATGAAGTCCGTGAGGATGAAAAGGCAACGAGTGTCTTAAGCAGCACCGAAATTGCATCACCTCGGCAGCCTGAGTTTGAGGTGACTGCAATCAGGCAGGCAGCTTCATGTGCATGTGTGCAGCCACGGCAAGTCTCATTGGCGCAGATACAGTGGTACATGTCACACTTTGTTTATGTCATCGACAAGCAACGCAGCACCCCAGCAAGCGGCCGGCTGGCCAGCATGCTGAAGCGGGCAATAGCAAGCGAACAAGCGACTGAGTCTCAGCAAGCACCCAGGAGACAGCCACATGACTCATTACGACAACATCCTGCAGCAGAATAGAGCACAACACAGCCAAACCTCCCTTGAAATGTTTCAGCAGACATGTTTGTGGAAGCCGGATTCTGCAGATGTCCAATCCACCTTGACGAGCTGTGGTCCACCATTCTTGGGACATCCCAACTATCCCAACCTAGTTCCAAGTCAGACATACAAAATACCATGGTATGTCAACACCGCACACGTTCCTACCAGCACAGCAGCAGCAGCAAGGTTGTGCGATGCACATCCAGCAATGTGGTCACACGCAGTTGCAGTGCACCGGATGCCACTTGTAATTTGTGATTCATCACAAGTACCTGCCTGTGGGGCATTTGTGGTTCAGAGAGTTGCACACACTAGGGCACCTGCCGCAAGCACAGTCCAATCCATGTTTCGCATGAGGCTGTCCATTCTGTCTTTGGCTTTGCCATGTGCTGTTCTTGGCAAACGTACGCCTGGGACGGACCAATCTACACGAGGGTGTGCGACTGCATGTGGTCCACCAGCTGGTCGATACCTGTTGTGGCCTGACCTCGACCTGCTGCAGCGATTGTGAATGCTGCAGAATGTGACGGCAGCCACCGCAGCACGTGCGCAACGGTTTGCGAATCGCCTCCATGGGCTCTGGAATGTCGCGCTCCAACTGCTGCACTGTCTGCGGTCGCCCAGCCATACTCTTGGTCGCCGCTGAAGCTGGCCTGCAGACTCTACATTCTTTTGACTGCCCAAGTGATCACTCGCACGCGTGATTGCTGCTGGACTGGGGCACGCCACCAGCGTAGCCCGGTCTACCACGGTCATATGACCTGCAGCAGAGCAATGTCAGCAGCAGTATTTCACGTAAACGAGACGATGCAGTTCAAAGGTAGAGGATGTTACTCACCGGTCTCACATGTTCGACCGTGGTAATCTGGTGCTGCACTTGGTAAACAGTCAGAATCATGATCTCCAGCTGTACCTGCAGCCGATGCATTGCTAGCCGATCGAAGTGGGATGTCGTCAAGCCAAGCCATCACTGCTTGTGCAGTCTCAGGCAGTTTGCATTCAGGTGCCGCCAGTGTTTCTACATTTCCCTGTACTTGAGCACATCGTGTGAGCTGGAGCACATGTAATCTGCGACAGAGCTTGTGGCCAGGGCACTGTGCTTTCAGGCTGATGCCTCCTCGGGCTTGGCCGCACCGTGGATTGATGTACAGCTGTGTAGTTGGTGGTCACTGGATGCAATGGTGGCCTGGCCCTGACTGGCAGGCCAGCGCTTGTTCCTAATTCTGCAGGAAGGGCTGCAGGTGCGCGTTCATACCGCTCATGGGTGTGTTGCTCGACTGGCACATGCCTGTATGATGTTGAGAAGTTCTTCTGACCCGGGCCTGCACAGGACTGTCCAGCAAGTGAGATGAGACCTGCTAGCTCATTGTTTACATAGTGACAGATGGACGCAGAAATCTCACCGGAACTGGCGGGGTCTCGCCTTGCATTGAAAGCACTGTCACCTGATGATGATGTGCTAGGAAACCAGCCTGCAAATCAGATGTTTATGCCGCACAGATCGTATGTGCAGTAGCGGAATGAAACTGGAGCGCACCAGATGCGGATACTCTAGCAGTTTGTAGACCATCATCTCGTCGAGTGCCCTGCTTCGAAGACCATCGCTGTCGTGTCTGTGTTCGAACAACTGATGAACGCATAGCGCGCTCTGGCTCCAAAGCGGCGAACGAATTACCTTTAACAGATCCCGATGGAAGCCAGACAGGTCTTCTATGTCCACGCTTCTGATCCACAGCGGTGCCAGCTGAGCCGGGACGACGTGCGGATGGCTCCAAGCCGGCACAACTTTGCGCAGAGGCGCGACGATTCTGTGACCATTCTCGGTCCAGCAAACCTAGAATAAACCAGAGTGTTTCTTCTAGCATGCGCGTTTCTGAAACCAAGGGTGCAGTTTCGAAGGTGGATCGTACGAGTCCCGTTTTCGCTGGCCATGCCGCCTAACAATGTGCAGTACTTCAATGTTGCAGATGGATCATGGAGCCAAGCTTCCGGTACTTGAGTCCGCTATGCAGGTCAATTTGAAATCGCCAATCAAATGTGCAGGCCTCCCGCGGCAGTCTAAGCCTTGGACAAAGATGTTGCAAGATGGAGAGAATCCGTGTGCTGCACTCAATGAATGATGTAGCAGTCATCTGGTGTTGGTATAAACTGCTGGAATACATCGTATGTGATTCTGCGATCTGACGGTGCGTCCTGACGCTGCAGTTGTGCAGTTGTGCAATTGTGGTGCTGGTGACTGTGCTTGTAGCCATGCGGTCTGAGCGCAGGCAAACCAATCGACGGACCCACACACCCTCACCCATTCAACACCAATCTGCATGATACAAGCTCCATGCCCTGAATAGTTTGTGTGCTGCGATGAGGTCTGTTCCCAGACGGATTCGATGAATGAACTTGTCGCCGTAACAGTGCTGTCCGATGTGTAGCATGATCCGCGGATCGCTGTAAGCATGGGCGTAAAAGTTGCACTTGTTTAATTCAGGAGGCACCCGAAGATAGTCTGCCGCTGACCCGGGTGCACATGATCCGTGGCTCAGCCTGGCGCATGCTTGCTGCCGTAGCAAGGACTTCGATCGCTCCATTGCAGAACCAGGCGATCAGCAAGGCAAGCAGCCATGTTGCCTTCATAAACGTACAGGTGTGCTTTTGAGGTGCATTGCCGTGTCATCGCCATGGAACTGGGGAGCAACGCACATCACATCTCACTCTGTGGATGGTGGCAAGGAAGTAGCCTCGCCCCCGGAGCCAACGAACATTCCCATGGCTTGCAGCATCATCACACCTATAGTCTACGCTACCCAAGCTGGAATTTATCAAAGCAGGCAGTTTCTGGATATGCCTGCAATCCGCTTGGGCTCAGCCAGCGGTGGTTCTCCTCCAGTATTCCTACGCAATGGGCATCTAGTAAGAGAGGTATGTTCTCGTGCTTATGGTTGCGGGAATCATGCGCTCGTTCTGAAGTGTTGACATACATTACATGGAACACACATGGAACATAACATGTCCATCGCTATCGTCTAGTCGAACTCAAATACATGCAAACATCAGCAGCATTTAGCGGTGTTCATGCCCGCCCCGACACAGTGCCTCACAAGCGCCCCGACACAGTGCTACACAAGCTACCACTCTCTGATCATGTTTGCAGAAGTGTGGCACAGGCCAACATGCTGTATGTATTTCGCAAGCAGAATGCAGTTCGCTGCGTTCATGCGCCACACCATCCCTACCATGGCACAGCTTCTCGCATCCTACATAGCCGTACTGTCACTCTGAATAACGAACCCAGCTTGGGGCATCAGCGTGCTGCCTGCCCAGCAGCACTGCCAAGCAGCACGGCCAGCCACCTTCTGAATCGTGTCCTTCCACCTCGTTCTGTCTCGTGTCCGTCCACAAGTAGCTACACATCCTGCAGCATGTCTCCTGCAACACTCTGCAAGGCCCTCCAAGAGGCATCATGCGATCCGCTGACGCCACTGAATGCCTGCACCCAGGGCCCTGCCTGTCTGAGCATCACCATGTGCCATTCTTTGATGTTTGCCCTCACACCCATGACGCTGCACAGGGGTAGCAGCACAAGAAACACAGCCGTGAGTGGATTGAGCGAATTGATTGAGCGAAACTTGCTTGGGCTCGGTGTGGGCTTTCGTGGTCCACGTGTTGAACGGCCATCATTCCCCCCATGAGTGCCTCTTGTCGTTTTCTGCCACTTCGCACCTGCTGCCTTGCTCTACTACAGCTCGGTAATGCATCGTCAGTAAGAAGCAGAGCAGTGAGAGTGCTGCTGCTGTAGGTAAGCGGCCGTTTGTCTCCCCCGAGCGCCGCAACATGCGTCACCAACCGGAGTACCGGCCCATCGTGGCGCCATACGATGCCCAGGACGCCGTGCTGCGCGTCACCGGCCGCGTCTTTGCACGCGGCCGCGACATCCAGCAGAGCGTGAAAAAGATGAACCCTGTGGCGCGGCTGGTGCGGCGGCTCCACATCGACGATGCTCTCGTGCAGCTGGCCCTCATCAACAAGAAGAAAGCCGCACGCGCCCTCTATGAGGTGCGCTGCCGCTAGCGCCCCGTGACTTGATTCCACACTTCATGCTAGCTGATGTCGTGGCGCTGTGTGGTTATGTGAATCGTGCATGGCAGCTAGAGTCTATCTGCTGCGTGATCGCCGCTGTTTGCCGGTCGCTGCTGCAGTGGTGCGGTATGGCGGCCACAGTGGCGTAGTTTGGCCATCTCGCAGCTGCTTCTCCAGTGTTCTCCAGTAGCTGGTCCTCGTCAAGAAGCAGACAGCGTTCTCTGTCTACAGCATACGCTGCCTCTTGTGTCTGACTCATGGCTACGCGCTGAGACAGCTTGTCGCCTCAGCAGCGCCGTCGCAAGCACGCATGCACGGACAGTCAACTACACCACACAACGCACCACACGACACAGCTGCCTCTGTAGTCCGGGACGATGATCAGCTTTTGCTAGCTGATGCAATCAGGATGTGCATCCTGTGCAGCAACCGGATCGTTGCTGCGTCTTGCTGGTCGGTACCGGAATGGTGCATTGGCGGCCACGGGTACAGGCAAGAAAGAAATGGGACGTGCTATCTGTGTCCACCGTGCGTGCTGACTGCTGCGACCTGCACTGTGGGGCAAATGGTAAACACCGTCTTTGCCCACATGCCCTCTCAGGTCTGCCGCCCATGCCACTCGCTGCAGTCCCTGCATGGAATGCGTGTGTTAGCTGGTCTGTCTGTGAGACACGTTACAGAGGTGTGCTTCACAAGGTGATCAACCACAGAGGCAGGCAAGCATGGCGACGCATCAAACACATGAACCAAGACCGCATGTGCTGTGTATGGAAGTCATCCGCGCGGCACGCATTTGCCAGATGGGGCGGAGAGGGGCGGAGCATGGTCACATCTGCGTTGGTGTGGCATTGTTGCGTGGGTGGCATTGGTATTGCACAAAGCAAACGCATCACCTGTGCCTCTAGTCTCATAGATAGGTGTCCTTTTCCTCAGATGTCATCGCAGCCGGGCGTGTGCAGGTGCTCATGGCAGGCCGGGCAGCAGCGCGGCAGAAGCAGCTGAAAGTGACTGAGCTTGTGGTAGACGAGGCGCTGGTGCTGCGTGCTGCGTACGCGCGGCGGCCGCCGCTCTTCCGGGCCAAGGGCGGCGTGCACTACCCACGCCGCAGCCTGAGCCACGTGTTTGTGCGGTTGCGGGAGGTGCCGGGGGCGGCGATGAAGACAGTCGTGCTGCGGCCGTGGTGGGAGCGGCGCGCGCGGCACCGTTGTACGGCACGGCCGGTGAAGCGCGACTGGATCACCACGCGGGGAGAGTATGCAGCGGTCAGTGGTGCGGCCGCTGCTCCCGCAGGCGCCTGACTGAGCAGGCGTGAGACCCGGATACGTTCCGGGGTGCCGTCAGCATGCGCAGCACTGTGCGGTTCATGAGTGTCACGTGCGGACTGTGCGTTTGTTCGGAGGGGTCTGGCGGAGAGCAGCTGTCTGCGGCGGTGGCAGGGAGACGGAGTGGCGTGGCTGGTGCGGCGGAACGGCATGCATGGAAATTCCTGAGGGACTGTGACCCATAGGACGGTCATGGCCTTAGGCATGGCATCTTTCACAGTGGGGCAGATCTGCTCTTGCTGTAGCAGCATGCCGCATTTCGATGAGGTGGGGCATGCAGCTCCGTTCTCGAAATTAGCTGGGGTGATCGCTGGAGGTGTACTGCAACATGTATGACAATTTGATGACCTCGAAACGTGCTGGAAGACATTCACCATAGTGTCAGACCATTGCCTGGGTAGCAGCTGGCATGTGCCATACACAGCCCGTTTACAGCTAGCTTGTATGCTCCGATGTGCTCCACAAATTTTGGCCACCGACTGTTTTCTGCACACAGCTCGCCACACTCCTGTTCAAGATGCATGCATTAGGCAGCCTCTGCTGCGTTTTGTGCGAACCATGTGCATAGATCTCTTGCTCCTGCCTGACGTTGTTCACAGGCCCGTGTCACCAAAATCGATTAAGCTGTTTACTAAAGACGATGGGATTGCATGTCCATGCGGCAGCATGGTTGCTCCTGTCACAGATCGTTCCCTTCTCGGGCCATCACCAGCATGTCGGGCTTTCAAGTGCCACTGCACTACAGGCTTCAGCACTTTGTTGGTGGGCCAATGCTCCAATACTCCACATCATAGGCCGCTTCCACACATCACTGTCGGTACGCAGCAACATCTGCTAGCCAATCATCAGTGCTCGCCGGTTGTACGTTATGGCTCCTAGCGAGCCACTGCCACAAAACACATCACAGACGTGCTTGTCGGCCAATCTCAGTTGCATACATTGACTGCCAGTGCCGGGAATGATTCCTCTCACCTTGGGCAAAAGACTCCATCGCCTTGTCCAACACTGGTGATGGTCGTGGCTGTGCGCCAGGAGTGCATGTTGCGATGACCTTGCCATGCCCCCCAGAGCTTGGATGCCGCTTCTGAAACTCTGCACGCTTGCCATCAAGCATAGTCGCTAGAACGGTTCTCTCTGCCTCACATGCCACTGTTCCGACCCAGGCAGAGCCACGCTTGGCATCGATGGTCGCATCACCCTGTGCTAGATTCGCCCCTGCAACTCATCCAAAAAATCACCACAATTGTCGCATGCTATGGACGGTGGCAGATCTGAACGATCGCACAGCTGCAGCACACCACGCTGGAAGCCATCCCTGGCGTATGCAATGTAGTCTGGTGCATTGCGAGGCCTAGTACAGCTTCTGTAGTCTTGTCCAGGCTCTGCACTTTGCGCTGCAAGACCTTGGGCAGCGACTGCTGACCTGCACAGCTTGCTACGACGACAGAAGTGGAGAGCAGGGGTCTTGGTCAGCACAGGTAGACGGGCCCGACAGTATAAAATTTGGATGTAGCTTGTGCAAAAGCATCAACTAGCGAGACTTGCAATTTTGTACAGTCATACCTGTACTGTGGCAAGGCTTCATTGGTGCGCTCTGTGTACTCGGTCTGGTACATCTTCTGGCATCGGACGATGGTTGGAGCTGATCCACTCGTGAAGGTTTTGTCCCAGCGCTCTTCAACAAAATTATCGGTGTTCACCCGCGCTGAGTAGGATTGACCACCTTCCGGAAGCGGGTTGGTATAAGTGCATGCCCGCTTGCTCCTCAGAGAATTGGTGTTGATTGTGTGTGGGATGTCACGGATGTTGGTCGGTAGACTTCGTGAAGTCCCCGTTGGTGAAAGCCATGTGGCAACAGCTGCCGACTTCGCGAATTGATCTGGTTGCAGCACATCGCGCTTAACAGTGCTTCCATACGCAGGACAGGGCACGGCTGGCACAGAAACCATCTTACTACCATCCATTGCGTCGCTAGAGATACCTCAAACACTGGATTTTGGTGTTGAAAGCACTCAGACGTTTCAGCACGGCTGAGACGGCCTCAGCTAGTCGTGCCGAAGTCGTGTGCAAGACGAGACAATTCAGTTGCTCGGCACACCTCAATAACAAGACAAGCAACTACGAACTGCCCGCCGCACCAAATGTTGGAGAACGATTCGACTTGATCCTGCGGTTCCCCGCACCCTTCTGACGCTTGCGCGCCTCTGCAGCGAGCTCTTGAGCTGCCCATAGGGCATACTGAAGTTCCCTGTAGCCATTCTGAGCATTCGGCCGTGGTGTTGCATAATTCTCCTTTACAGCTGCAGGACACAGCCTCATATGATCCTGCTTCACTGAGAGCAACGGTGCGTCTCGTAAGATCGAAACCGCTGTTTTTGGCTCCCTCCGCGCTACGCCAAGTCGGCCGTGGAAGACGGAGCGCATGCCAATTTCCTCGCTTTGTCACTCACAGTTGCAGTAAGCACACCCAAACTGGCGAACGCATGGAT
Organism: Ulva mutabilis; assembly: GCA_900538255.1. Taxonomy (NCBI): domain Eukaryota; kingdom Viridiplantae; phylum Chlorophyta; class Ulvophyceae; order Ulvales; family Ulvaceae; genus Ulva; species Ulva mutabilis. Next base: position 99,003 of record UNSF01000147.1, on the reverse strand, counting down.
TATACATGCGATTAAGCTGGTGTGAAGTGTATCAGCCCCGTTCCCAGGCGTTCAGGACAGCCCTGACACCTGCTTGCCTTGCTCGGACATTCCGTCCTGTACGCTGGAGCGGGCTACAAATTACATAAAAGATGACAATTAGACACGAGTTTCCGTGCAAGCAGCATCCCGATTATCGAGCAGCAAGATATCAGCGAAAACACATTAATCTGCTTCTGCTTGATAGCTGCGAGGAATACTCAAGAACTTATGGATCGGATGGAAGGCCGCAAGAACATGCGTCCGTAGAGACAGCTTTGAAGAGGTCAGCTGGCAGGCAGCTGCAGTCGAAAGCTGTTGTTGGAACTGCTTCTCTTGTCAAGCGCACCAAAGACTTGTGGCAATCGGCTTCAGTCGAAGGCGGACAAGAAGCCGCAGATCTGACAAAACAGGTTGGCAGTCAGCGCACGCCTACTGGAACGTTTTTTGGCCTTGCCAACCCAGGCTTGGCACGCCCGTCTCCATCAACTGACTCAGTGCCCAACATGCGACAAGACAACATTACACAGGTGATCACACTCTCTAATCTCCAGTATGGCCGCAATTTTGAAGCAGGCATACGATTTGAAAGATGCATCTTTGTGGCGATGGCAGACCTTGCATACTGCCAACTTGATACAATCGTCAGACTGTTGCTTGCGGAGCAGGCTTGTGCATCAGCTATCGGTGTAAATTCACGCACTGAAGTCACCTAATGTCTGCATTCACAAACTGGGAACAAAATATGCAGAGTGCTCTTGGTTTGCGCAAAGGACCAGCTGAGGATGTGGATCTGGATCGCATAGCTTACGCAGCACAACCAAAGCCCGAGCAACAAGGCACAGGTGGACCAGGTAGTAGCAAGCGGCCATGGCTGATGCCACATCAGTTACGGGATCGCAATGAGGGTGGCAAGGCTGCGCAATCAGTCAACTCAAAACGCAGTCCTAGTGGTGGATTTGCCAATTTTGATCTCGCCAAGGCACCACGATAGTAGGAAACACCCCAAAACGCCGAGTATTGGTTACGACCAAGCACAGTGTAACATTGATATGGAGCACAGACCCAGCATAGCTGATGGCGGTGAGTAATTTGTACAGCCCCGTGGAAATACACAGCGCAGCTTAGAAGGAAAACCTACACCACGGCCAGCGAGCATGACCGGACATTGAAGCATTCACAAAGTAGGTTCACAGAGCTCGCAATTCGTCTGCAGTGTGACTGCAGAATGCCATGCTGTCTTAAGCTTGAAGCCTGTATGTAGTTCGGTGCCCTTCTTCACGCACTCTGCGCCAGCCTGCAGCTGTAGTCACTTCCATGTACAGGTGTCGTCATTGCAACGTTGGTATAGCTGCCGAGTGGACCTTCTTCCTGACTTGCCCGAGGGCAAGCCCTCGAAGAGAGCAGGCCGGGTGACACTCAAATCTGCTGGTGAGGATTACACAAACACCGATAAAATAGCGAGCACACTCAATACTTTTATTGATAGACAGCCAACTTTAACTTGCGATCTCCTAGGTGTTCGACCACAGAGGTCAGACCTGTACGCGTATCGGATTTATGCTCATGCGCAACTTCTGGCAGCTGTCAGTCATCGCGATTCCGACCAAGCGCCGACAAGCTTCACTGGAGTGGGGGTGCTGCTGTAGGGGGGTCGGTGGTGGCTGGTTTTGCTGGGGTGGGCAGTAGTGCGGTGGTGGTTGTTGCTGTGCGCGGTTGTGGCGCGGGTGCTGTAGTGGAGGGGTGCGGGAGTGCGCGTGCGTGTGGGTGCGTGGGTGTGGTTGTGTCGGCTGTGTCGGTTCGTTGTGGCTTTTTCGCCTTGGAGAGCGATTGCTTTTTTGCTGGTGTCTACTTTCGGGGGTTTTGGCCGTCTACTTTCCTTCCGTTGCCCTCGCTGCCGGGCTATTGCGTTCATCTCCGTGTAACACAAGCTTCACTGCACGCGGTGTTCCACAGAGCAACGCGGTGTGAAGCAGCGCATCTTGCATGCAGCGGCAAAGATCAGCAACGTCGCTGCGCAGCCAAGCAACCTCTGAATGCCGAGGACAGGTCATCATAGCAGCGCAGAGTTGATGAGTTTGAGGTATCCATCAGAGCAAGTCAGGAGTAGACCACCAATGCGACTGGCCGCGGGATGTTGGCATCGGAGGCACATACGTTCTATGCACATAAGAAACACCCATCCCGACATAGCTGGAATGTTGTGTAGCCTCAGCATGTTTAGAACCTCATGACGTTCTTCAGCGAATCTGCACTTGTTTGCGTGGCCTAGGGACGCGGTACACCGGGCAAAACAACACGATCGAGCTTGTTCAGCTGACACGAGGGCACCCGTATCTTAGACCCAAGCATGCGGGGTAAAGTAACATGATTTCGTGAGATCCATTCACTTACGGCGCGTAGCATCTCGGAAATTGCTACCTAGCGCAGCAGCGTATCGAAGCTCCCAGTCTTGATGGCCGGTGCGAGAGCTGCCTGATGCCACCTACACGCCTCTCGAAATCCACAAAGTACTGTTTTCGGCGTCTTGGGTGACCACCGGTTTTGTGTTAGGCGTGTGCTCCTGGCGCGGTGCCGCTGGAGCAGTCAGTGCCAGATATCATCATGCTGCATGTAAGCAGCGCACTTCCGCCGTGCCAAGAACGCGGCACATCCGCCAGCACAATCTGAAGCAGGGACGTCATGCAGTAGCTACGGTCAAGGTGGGCGTGCTTTTGTGCCTGGCTCTTGTGCTGTCGGCACTTCCCGGTTTGGCGCAGCCCGGAACGGCACCCACGAGAGTCGCGACCGCCGCTGAACTACGGCGAGCAGTACGAGAAGGAGCCAGCAACATAGTTCTCACAAACCACGTCGATGTTCGCAGTCAGGGCAGCGCCGCTGGCTCTACCGCGCTCTTGCTTGCGCTCAACGATATCACCATCGTGGTATGCCTCGCGCCAATGCCTCATCGGTAGGCTGCATCCTGCCCGCCGGCCGGCACGGCTGCCAACTGTGTCTCGCACACAGCTTGGATGAGACACGGATCTGTGGGCTGATCTGCACTCCCCTATGCGCCTTCAGCTGGCAGGGCTCGTGGCCTGCCCCAGTTCATGAGACACATCGTGATTACATGATTACACGATCACCCCTGTAAAGGAGTACGCTCCGACCTGCCCAAGCTAGCACGGTACCAGCGTGATGCTCGAAAGGGTAGGGTGTCACGCCGTACCCTGAACAGTCTCATTGCATTCATCCGCATGGCCTGCTGGTGAAGTGGGCAAGGCTGCATGGCGGTTTCCACCACCCGATCATGCTGAGCGCGTGCTGTTGCCGCCGCGCATGCATGGCGAACACTGACAGGAACGAGCACTCATGCCTTCGTGCAGGCCTGCCCGCCGCCACGAAAGTTGCCTCGGCGCCCGTGCTGTGCATGCCCGCACCGGCTGCCGCTTTCCTGTCCGGCCCTCCTCGCAGGGGTGCTGTGGCCGATGCCCGAGTGGGTCTGGCCATGGCGTGATGCCCGATCTTTGTTTTTTCTTCCACACCCCCCCCCCGGGTTTCGCCCACGCATGCTCGACTGGAGGCCAACTGCTGCGCACTCCTGTGGTCCACAGCTGCATGTATGCATGTATGTTATGCATGTGCTGATAGAGAGATTGTGTGTGTGATTGTGATTGTCTGGCCTGGGTGCCGCGGCACTCATGATTGTACCAAGGACTTCAGCCATGGTACCTGAAACGATTGCGCTCTACAATTTGTGGTCTGTGTTTCTGTCTGTGTACGGCGCTTGGCCATGGTGATTGGTTTTTTGGTGCTTTGCCATGAATCGTGCCTCTGTGTTCTACCACCTTGTGGAGCATACATCTGTAACGTATCTCTTATTTGTGGTCTCGACAGCTTCGCTCCCCGCTTATTCATGTCACAGCCAGCACGCGTGGATGTTCACCACTCTCCAGCCGGCAAATGGCCAATGCACGTCCCAACACCACCGCTACGGTGACGGCAGGCTCGCGTACAAATGCATGCAATCGCGATCGCGATGCAGATTCTTGGGTGCGTGCTACGCTGACGCCACAGCATGACCGGTCACGCTCTGGCCCGCCCACGTCCCACGACGACCGCTTCCTGACGCAGACGGTCCGTCGCGCGGGCACTTGCAGATATGGGGCACCTGCTCATAGCACGGCCAGCCAGACCGGCTGTAGCATACTCAGATCCCTGCTACCCTGAAAAATTCGCATTTAAAACTGTGCTAGTGAGCTAATACGCTTTCGTTCAACGGTTGATGCTGCTTTTTTTATAACGAAAAGTATATGTGGTTGAACAGCCTTTGAAGCTCCGTGGTTGAGCGCCAAGCTGGTAACTTGGTTGACGCAGGTTCGCAGCCCGAAAGGTATCAGCCCTACAGGGTTCTGTAACCAGATGCTGCTCGCTGCTGCAGGGCGACTGCGAGGAGGAACCCCCGGAGGAGCTCACCGACAGCGACTCGGGGTTTCTGCCGCCGCAGGAGCGGCAGTGCCTGATCTTGCTCGACGACACGTTCCTGGAGCTGCGCGCGCCCACCGCCGAGGCCGCGGTCGCGAACCTCTACCTGCGCATGGAGCTCTTCGCACTCGCGCGCTACCCTGACCAAGGCATCATCACCAGCAATGGCGCTGCGCTGTGGCTCTCAAACATGACACTGCAGGGCATGCAGTCCAGCGGCCCCGCGTTCAACCTCTTCAACCAGAGCCGGGCGTACATCAGCGGTGCGCGCCCTGCTCGGCCTGCTGTGCGTGCTGGTGTGTACATCAGCGGTGCGCGCCCGCGCCGTCAGCCTGGGCTACCATTGCCGGCTTTGCATGCTGCTGTGGGGCTGAGCCTCAGACAGCTGCTGCTGGTGCTCGGCTGCCCGATGGTAGCTGTGGTGCCATCTACGACATGCATGTGAGGCGGCAGGGGGCAATTCGGCACTGCCAGTGCAGTGCATGCAGCTACCTGACCGCAGCTGCTACTGATTGCTATGTGGTGTCCGGCAGCTGTCCACTGGAAACACACCAGAGCCTGATCCCTATGCTCTCTGCCGCACGGCCATACTCATCTTCAAGCACCCCCCCTCCTCCGTCTGCACCTGGGTTCCGGCTGACCCGGCCACGCTGTGTGGCTGCTACCGACGTCGCATGCCATGTTGCATTCCACATGCCCAATGTCACAGCAGCCCCTGCCCGCCTTGCAGGAACATTCCGTGCTGGAAGCGTGACTGTTTCGCTGGCCGCAGTTATGCACCTTGATATCGCGCTGCTGTGCTCCCTGCTGCGCTCACTGCCCGACCGGACCGCAGCTGTGCAGACTCGACAATCGCCGGGTGGGTGGACCTGGGGGGCGCGATCGCGACCGTCGACGACTCCAGCAGTCTCATGTTTGACCGCTGCGCGTTCATCGACAACGGCGCAGAGCGCAGCTCGATCGTCTACACGTCGCGCCTTGCGGCGCGCACGCCCAGCACGATCGTCGTGCGCGGCTGCAGCTTTGACAGCAACGTCGGGTACTTCTACGGCCTCGGCCGCCGCGAGTACGGCGTGCTGTACTCTGACGTCCCCCTCGAAGTCGCGACGGTGGACAAGTTCGGGGTGATTGAGAGCGCCTCCCTCCCCCTGGAGGAGCTGGACCCTGAGGGCAGCGCGTCCGTGCTGCAAGAGGAAGACAGCCCCCTGCTGCGTGCTGCGGGCCAGCCGGTGCGCTATGCATGTGTGGCATGCATTTGTGACATGCATACAGTTGGCTGTGTTACACGGAGATCGACGCAGGAGCCCAACAGCGACGGCAGCAACAAGCACGCACGCAAGCAACCGAATTGCAGCAGGCGTCCAGCAGCAAGCAGCTGGCTGTGCAGTGCGACTGGCGTGTGCATCTCAGATGCTGGATTGTGGTTTGAGGACTGTTGTGCGATGGAGAAATGTTACAGAGTTATGCTCCACAAGGTGGTACAACGCAGAGACCAGCAAGCATGGCAATGAATCGACGCCTTGTTCTGAATTCATCAACATCATGCATTGGGGAGTTTTTGGGACATGGGCGGCAGCATTGGTGCTGACTCTGCGGGCTGTGCAGGCAGCGCCGCTGTTGCAGCCGCGGGGCGTGTCTCCAATCCAAACAGCGACTGACGCCAACGTCGCCAGTGGCGCCGCGCCCCGGGAGCAGCAGGCAGGCCCAGCGCGCAGCGGCAGCGGCGGCGGGACCTCTGCCGCGTACTACGTCTTTGTGATCGCATGCATCACAGGCATGGTGCTGGTCGGCTGCGTGCTGTGCTCGCTTGCGGTCTGCGTACTCAAACGGTACAAGAGCGGCAAGAAGAAGGACTGGCTGCGCTTCTATGACCCGCCCGCAGACGCCTCGGTACGCTCTGCCCCGCGATGCCAGCCCCTCGACAGCTTGTGACAAGCGCTGTCGCCTGCTACGGCTCTGGTCCTCCACCCACGCACTGTGTGGTGTTCTTGATCAAGGTGCATGACTCTCTTGATCCAAGGTGCATGACTCGATGTGCATGCATCACCCTCACTGATTGCGATAGATCGATGTTCCAGATCAGACGCGTCTGTGTCGGACGCACAGCCGGCACATGCATTGTAGGCGCACACGCGCATACAGCTGCCCTCCTGCTGCGACATGTCCGCCACGCTGGGCAAGGCATGCCCGGCCTGCCTCTGCATGTGTACCAACCAAGAAAAGTACCCACCCCGCTTGCGCCTGTGCGTGTTGTAGAAGCCAGCCGCTATGCTTCGCCATTCTTTGGGCCGTGACACCCAGCAGTGGCGTTTCCCACCTGCGCTACCCAATTACAGCGCAGACCTTTCGTGGCGAAGCCACCTCGACTAATCTGGGTAGAGCGGGCCACACAGCTGTTGCAACTTGGCTTGTCCTTCACTCTGCCCTGACGCCCCACACAGCCCGCTCGTGGGCGCGGCAACTTATTGTAATCATACATACAGTGTGTTGTGCGTGAGCCCAGATGCACCTGCTGCGCCCCATCCCACCCTGGATGCCGTTGTCTTCCCTTCTTGCCCGCTGTTCTGTTGTGGCCACGCTCGGTCTCCGTGACAAGCAGCTAGCCGCGGCTGTGCCTCGATGGCACACCATGCATGCGCCCGCATCTTGCTCTGTCAGCCCAGCTAGCGAGAGAACGGGCACTTCGGATGCCCAGCAGGTGCTTTTTGCGTGCCGCGCTGCGCGCGCTATGCGTGCTGTACGAGACTCTCTGCATGAGGTGTTCCTGTTGCAGCATGTGCTTTGCACTGCAGATAGCCCATGCTGTGCGCTGCGGGTAGATTGCGTGTCTGACTGAGCGTGTATTGTCAGGATGTACGCACGGTGGGAAACGCCGGCGGCTGATCCTGTGGTCACAGTTGCGCTCGCCATGCATGTGTGACCGCCATGCATGCCATGGAGGTGGCTGCAGTGTGACCAACTCTAATCATCCCTTGGCTGACGTGTGACATGCCGTTGAAGCAGTGGAATACATAGCGCCTCTGTGGTGGCTAGACTAGCCACACATGGGTTGCCGACATTTGTGCGTTGCTCCAACAGACCACTGCCTGTTGCTCCTAGACCCCGGCCCCTGCAGATCTTCAGCACCCTGCCACGAGTTGCTACCGTGGATGACCCTATTGTTCCTGTGGATGAATCCGCCCCCATGGAGCTCCGCAGCTCCTCTCACGGGGTTGCATTCCGTTCCATGAGACACTCCTCCGCGGAGCTACACAGCTGTGAAGAAACCTTGCCGATGAAGACCCAAAAACATCCGCCAGGTTTCAACAGGGCTGTGAGGCTGTTCAGGTGGTGGTGGGGGTGGTCCACAGCACCTCCACGCCACGTCAGCACAGGCCGACGTCTCGTAGACTACTGGGTTGGTTTTTTCAGCTGGTGTATGACATTCGCGGCCGAGCCATGGTTCATGTGTCGGAGGCATAGCCATGCTTTGCTTGCCTCTGTCTTCTACCACTACGTGGAGCATGCCTCTGTAACTTACTGACTGTAACGCTTCTCTGACACAGGGCTGTGAGGCTGTGCAGGTGGAGATGGGGGAGCGGCTCGAGGCCACGCCGGGGCCCCCCGCGGCGCCGCTGCAGGCCACGGCGGCTGCGGCGGCTGCGTATGCCGCTGCCGCCACTGGCGAAGACGCGACACTCGTGGTGCCCCCGCCCAATGGCAAAACGCGCGACCTGCATGAGCCTCCGCCTTCCGGCAGCCGGCGCGGCCTGTATGCGGACGCGAGCGGGCCGACCCGGGTGGCGCCAGCGCGCGCCGTGTATGATGACGGACCGATTGCGGCTCTGAATACTGTCAGACGGCTAGATCCGTATGCTGCCACATACGGCCCGACGCAGCTCACACCGGCAAATGCCAGTGCAGAGGAGGAGGCCCCGCCTGCCAGCAGCGGGCCGGCTCTGTACGCAGAGGCCGATGGCCCGACTCTGATCGCGCCGCCGGCTGCTACTGGGCATGACGGAGCGCCACCTGCGGACGCCGTGCATGGCCAGGCACCGCTGACTGATTTCGGCACAGACACTGATCTGGACTCGCAGGCGCCAACCGAGCGCATCCTTCTGCGGTAGCACATGCTCATGCTACGCCATGCCCGCACTGGGGCATGCTCACGCTGGGGCATGCTGCTTCACCAGCGTCTCGATTGTCATGCACAATTCTCGCCACACATGCATTTCGCAAATGCGTGCTGTGCATCTGATGCGTGTCGACCGCAGCACACACTTGAGGAGCCGTCGCGGCGCTGCTTTGCGTGTTCCGATCTCTCGAGGCATCGCGAGGGCCGCAAATCGGTGTGGCCGTCCATGCTCCTTGGCCATCTCGCCAGCCTTGCGGCAAGCGTGTGTAGCTTGCCGTGTCTCTAGCAGCATGGGCCGCACAGGAGTGAGATGGGTGCTGTGCTGTTGGCAGGTTTGACTCCAGGGTGGATGCTGTGGTCCACTGGCGAAATGTTCTACCACCTTGTGGAGCATACATCTGTAACGTATCACGCACTGGCGAAATGTTCGCCATGTCTGAGCCCATATCTGAGCCCAAGCTTCCAGTGGCCTGTAATCGAGCCCGTAATCGTGCATGTAATCGTGCCTGCATTGTGGTGCCCGACCATGCTTGCACTGCGTGTGCAACTTGAAAACTCTGCTGGGCGGCTGTGCCTGCGTGCGTGCGTCTGTGCGTGCGTGCGTGCGTGCGTGTTAGCACTACTCCATAGCAGCCTGCTGGGCTGAACAGCCTGGACGGGGCTGTGTTACACAGTGATAGATCTAGGACTCAGCAGCGCCGAGGCAACAGACCAGGCAACAAGCAAACAGACAGCAAACAGACAGACCGGCCACCGCAAGCGCCAAGGTCATGTGCCGCACGAGCAAATGCCAGAACGAACTATCGCCAGCGCGAAAGCAGACACGCACACACCACGCAGTACCACGCAGTACCACGCAGGACGGGGCTGTGTGAAGCATGCGGATAGGTGCGCGATGCATGCCATGCATGAACCGTGCAGTTGGCCAACCTATTTCGGTGTGCAAGAGGCACACAGGCACACGACCCACAAGTAGATACACCCGTACAACCGAAGCAGGACACTGACAGCATCATAGTCTCACAAAGGAGTCCCTTGAAGTGCTGCCACAGGTGTGCAAGAGGCCGCCGACACAGTGGTGGGATGATTGGACACACATGACATTTATAAGCGTTTTTTGCTGTTGCAACCATGGTCTGCATTGAATCGGCGTGTGTGCATGGCTGCCGATGGCAAAGCTGTATGTTGCCAAAAAACAAAAGAAAGAAAGAAAGTATCAATCGAGAAACATGCGAAACCCAAATGGGTTTCTGCCACAGCACCCCTGTGTTACACAGTGATAGATCTAGGACTCAGCAGCGCCGAGGCAACAGACCAGGCAACAAGCAAACAGACAGGCCGGCCACCGCAAGCACCAAGGTCACGCGCCGCACGAGCAAATGCCAGAACGAACTATCGCCAGCGCGAAAGCAGACACGCACACACCACGCAGTACCACGCAGGCCACGCGCACACCAAACACACAGCCAGCACTCGTCGGGCCCACACGCGGTCGTCGGCGCGACACTAGCAGTCCGCACAGGCGCGACAGCGCGCGCTACGACCATGTCCGAGGCCGTGAGGCACCGGTCCCAGGAGCCATAGCCCCAGCCAGTCCGGCAGCCCGAGCGGTGTCCGGGGAGGGGCGCAGAGGAGAAACGGCGGACGTGCGCTGGGAGGAGGGAAGAGGGAGGAGGGAAGAGGGAGGGATCGGGTGCGGGGGGGGGGGTGGGGGGTGGGGGGGCTGCAGGGTGAAATGGGTGGAGGGGGGGGCGCTCGGGGCGAGATGGGCGGAGGGGGGGGGGGGCACAGCACCCCTGTGGAATGTGGGCAATGATAGGCTGTGCTTGCAACATGCAGTGGTTGGACTGCGGTTGCCCACGACGGCTGTCAAGGCATTTACATGTCAAGGCAAACTCTTGAAACTGTTGTCAGTGAACCGATGCAGCTGGTCTAGTTCTCACATGGCCCACCAGGTATTACAAAAGCACACATTTGACATGCTGCACAGGATCGCAAGACCCCATGTGCTCGACATGCAAATGCAACGGAGCAGCTATCTACACCAAAATCAGCTGTTACCCTCTTGGTCACCCAAAGACATGACCCCTGCCATGCCCTGCAAGAGTACTGCCCCACTAGGGGCCACTGAGCAGCGGGCATGGCCCATGCATGCAAGCACTCACAAGTCCTGCTCTACATCGCGTCCCTGTCACCTGCATACAGCCGCCACACGCGTTGACACAATGCCTGACACTGCCCAGCTGAATATGTAAGCATATCAGTGCTGTGTGCTATGTCTGACCGCATGATTCCCCTCATGCTGCAATACCACACGGCTGCACGCACACGCACACGCACACGCACACGCACACGCACACGCACACGCACACGCACACGCACACGCACACGCACACGCACACGCACACGCACACGCACACACACACACACACACACACACACACACACACACACACACACACACACACACACACACACACACACACACACACACACACACACACACACACACACACGCCATGTTGCCTCGGCGCTGCTGAGTCCCAGATATATATACTGTTACATCGAGGGGCTCCGATCCAGTGCACCAAGCGAACGTACAACTAGACTCTAGACTCACATGCTACCCAGCAGATGCAAGCCGGCCAGGCGATCACCTGGCACAGATATCCCATATCCCATATCCCATATCCCATATTCCATATCCCAGATATATATTGTTACATCGAGGGGCTCCGATCCAGTGCACCAAGCGAACGTACAACTAGATTCTAGACTCACATGCTACCCAGCAGATGCAAGCCGGCCAGGCGATCACCTGGCACAAACTGCGCACCCGTGAGCCGTGCTACCCTGGACATGGTGTTTCTGATCACAAACCCGTTTCCTTTCACTGTCGCCGCACTGAACTCCCGCAAGGAGTTTTCAATCCAGCGAGCCTTTGCTCTCTTGTCGAACTATATATACGCCCATCGGCCACACCCCCTACGTCAAGGACTACTGCAACCGCCGCGCGACAACCGCACGTGTGAAGATTGATCGCCTCCTCTCTCTCCCCATGCCTGGCCAGGACAAGTTCCTGCTGCTCCGCGGCTCTGTGCAGCTTGCCCTCACCCACCTAGTCCGTGTCGTCGCGTGGGACTCGGTCAAAGACGCGGTGCAGCTGCTGCAAGACAGGGTAATGGCGGCGGCGCGGGAGATCATGAACCACCCGCAGGTGCCCACCGTCGCCGAGGAGCAACTCCGCCTACCGCTACGCCACGGCGGATTCGGCCTCATGGACGTCACGGAGCACGAGGCAGATGCAGCTTATCTGTCCAGCGCCGCGCTGGCGCATGACGCGATGCGCGATGGCCCCCCCGACTTCCACCCATTCGCCGAAGGCGACGTTGCCAAAGGCCTACAAGAAAAATGGACAGCGCTGCGTGCAGCAATGCCGCCGGAGGCAGACTGGGGCCAGAAGAGCTCGACAACGTCTTCATCGCCACTGGCCTTCCCGGTATGAGCAGAAAAGTGACCAGGGCAGTAGCGCAGACACGGCACGACGCGCTGCTGCAACAGCTGGGCAGCACCCCTGGTGGTGCAAAGGACCTTGCACGCATGCGCAGCTGCGCCTGTCGTGTTGCCTCACTGTTCCTCGATTCCCTCCCAACCAACCGCATACTGACTCTGAATGATGGGGATTTTGTGCATGGGATGCGGTTCAGGGGCGGACTTTCCCCCCTGCCGCCATTAGATGGGGAAGTGATGTGTGATTGCAATGCTCGGGTGAAGCCCGGCGACGTGGATCATGCCATGACGTGTCGACACAATGCCGACTGCTGGACGTTGCGCCACAACATTGCCATTACGGCTTGGCGCCGTCGAGCAAGAGCGGCAGGGGTGTCCACATCAATTGAGCCTGTGATGCGCAGCCTGAACAGACGCTACAGGGACGACAGCAGGGGAGACATCCTAGCAAATGGTCCGGACGTAGATGTGTATGTGCTAGATGTCAGCTTCATCCACCAATCTGGGGTGGCTGTGGTGGGGAAAGCATCTGGGGCACAGGGGCACGCGGCCGCCGTACGCGAACAGTTCAAACTCAACAAGTACAAAGAGAGTGTGCAGGGATCGTACAAGGTGGTGCCGGTTGTGCACGAGACATATGGCAGACTAGGGTCGCATGCCATGCAGTACCTCAACACGCTGGCAGTGTCGTTGGTTGGGCCGTTCAACAAGAGAGCAAAGGCTCGCTGGATTGAGAACTCCTTGCGGGAGTTCAGTGCGGCGACAGTGAAAGGAAACGGGTTTGTGATCAGAAAGACCATGTCCAGGGTAGCACGGCTCACGGGTGCGCAGTTCGTTCCAGGTGATCGCCTGGCCGGCTCGCATCTGCTGGGTAGCATGTGAGTCTAGACTCTAGTTGTACGTTCGCTTGGTGCACTGGATCGGAGCCCCTCGATGTAACTGTATATATCACTGTGTAACACACACACGCCATGCATGCATGTAGACTGCAGCCATGTGCATATGCATGCATGCACATAGCATCAGTCCGCGCAGGAGAGCACGCATCGGTGGCGCACCACAGCACAGAGGGCAGCATGGTGTCTCAGAGCCGGCTTAGAACGTTGCCTTGACAGGCAGCAGGATGTAATTGATGCTGGACCAGGCGTTGCCCTCCGTCAGCGCATCCTCGAACATCACCTTCAGCTTGCCAGTGTAAGTGCCGTTGCCCCAGTACACTGTGAGCTCGTACGCCTCCGCCGCGTCGAGCGTGATGCTTCCATGCTTCCACTCTGGTGCATGCCAGCCGCTGTTATCGACCACCTGCGTCTTCTTGCCGCTGCTGTCCTTGATCACAACAAAGCAGCCGTCGTCGGCGAGCGTCCAGAAGGTGTGCAGGCCAGTCACGCGCGGCGAGATGAGCGCGGTGAAGACGACGGTTGTGTCGGTGGCCTGATAGTTGCCACTGTCCTTTGCGTTGGCTCCGATCCAGCCGCCAAGCTCGTAAGCACACTTCTCCGGCAGGAACTTGTCAAGCGTGCCGTCTGCATGGTCGTCGAGCCAGTCCATCCCGTCATAGTGCCTGCCCTGGAAGTCACACCGCTTCACGGCCGGCCCATCTGCAGCACATGTGCATGACTGCTGATCACTGTAATGTGAACGTTCAGGACGCTGATTGTGCTGGAATTGGACATCTCCTGGCTGTTAGGACATCATGATGCATTTGCCGGAAATTTGAGGATGACCTGCGTACTTTTGGCATGCAATAGACCCATGCTTCTGTTTCGTTCGTCCACGGCAGAACAGGCATACATGACAAGCAGAGCCCACACAGCTCCACACGCCGCTGAATCTGTTCCGCATGGGTGTGGATCATGCTGGTACAGACGGCGACCGTGCTGCTTGTGCTTGTTTTGCTCCCGCGGCGCTGCCGAGGCCTTGATCTATCACAGTGTTACACAGTAATAGATCTACCTAGGACTCAGCAGCGCCGAGGCAACAAACCAGGCAACAAGCAAATACACAGACAGATCTATCACAGTGTAACACACAGCTTTACCATAGGTAGAGAACTGGCGGCAAATAGGCTCGGGCAGGGCATCCATGTGCATGTGTGCCATGCATTTCAGTCATGGATCATGAGTAGGGGCCAGGCTGCACCATGTTCCAGGAACAGCCCGGAGAGGTTCGTGGTCCAGACGCAGCCGGAGGCGGCAAGCTCCTCATCGGTCATCGCCTCAGCGGCCTTTGCAAGCTCACCCTCTGCCACGGACAGAGGATCCTCCCTCAGGCCGGAGGGGTTCTTCTGGCAGTACTCAAGTGCAGCGCCGACGAGCCGCCCGCGTTGCCCCACCACAGCTGCACAGCACGCAGCACATGAACGTCGCCGCTGGAAGTGCTCGCACACCGTATGACTGTGCAAGAGTGCAGTATGCGGAGGTGTGACATCTCTTGGCGCCTGCTTGCCTGGTATGGCATTGGGTGTCACCAGTCTTGTGATACAATAATGTGTGTCAGCTATGTGCCAGCCTGTTGGCTGGTCTACTCCACACTAGCTGCACCTGTGCATTGGTCAACGCAGACATCTGTTAAGTCACGATATTACATGTGTAGAAGGAATTATACCTGTGATACAATAATGTGTGTCAGCTATGTGCCAGCCTGTTGGCTGGTCTACTCCACACTAGCTGCACCTGCATCACATCCACTGAATGCAGCATGAATATACCACGCTAGCTCACATAGGCACAGATTGACGCGCAACTCCCCGCCCTGGCCGCATTCGCACGCATGGCGTGTGGATCGCCATCGCCGCTGCTGGCACGTCAGCAAGACGGGTCGAACGCGGTTTTGTGGAGTGCATCTGGCGTGAAGCAAGGCGACCCCATCGGCCCCCTCTACTTCGCCATCGCGTTCCGGCCCACGCTATTAGCGGCGCAAGAAGCGGCCCCTGACACGTTAGCCATCGCGTGCCACGATGACCTCACGGTGCAGGGTACGGTCGAGCAAGTGGTCGCCATGGGTCGAGTTGTGCAATCCCGTCACCAGTGCAACAAGCAGAAGACGCTCGTCCACTGCACCGATCCCGCCAAGGCCTCGCACGCAGCCGCCTGCCTAGGCGCCACGGTCGCCACTGACGGCATGGTCGCATGTGGCGCGCCACTGGGCACCCCTGCCTATGTGGAGGCGTATGTGCGCCGTAGATGCAAACGCACCGTCGAGCTCATGCAAAAGCTGGCAGGCCTCCCGCTGGCGGCCCAGACACGGTGGGCTGTCCTCTTCCAGTGCCTGCAACATCGCGAAGCACACCTGCTGCGCACTACCGACTGGGCCCGTCTCGAACAGCCGCTCATGGGCGTCGAGAACGCCAGCGTACACGCCATGTGCCGCATCATCGAAACGCAACAGCTCACCGACCTACAGCGTGAGCAGGCCTTGCTCCCTCATAGACATGGCGGCATGGGTCTGCGACACTACACAGCCGACGTTGCTGACGCCGCGCGCCTCGCGTCGGCAGCAGTTGCGCACGCGGTGCTCGCGGACGGCATCGACGGCGGCAAGCCGTTCCGCGGCGACGCCGCGGTCCAGCACCAGGCCCGCCTCGCACGCTTGCGGAAGGCATGGCCGGCCGTGCAGGGAATCTCAGACAGCCCGACCCCAGCCGACGCCTGGGCGTCTGACGCTGGCTCGAAGCTGCGCATGACGCAGCTCCAGAGCGCGCTCAGCCGGGCGGAGGCCGACGCGCGCTGGACCGCCGCGCGCGACTATCTCGAGACCCTGAAGCACGGTCCGAATCCCCAATCGGCGGAGACAGCGTGCGCTGATCTCGCTCGCCTCCTCAGCTGCTCTGGCTCGCTGGCCTCGGCGTTCCTCACTGCCTGCCCCGGCCCGGTGACGGGCCTGACCGACCATGAATTCCAGGTGGCCGTGCTGCTGCGGCTGGGTGAGCCGCTGCTACCCGTCCTGGAGTCGGATGAGGCCTGCCCCTGCGGCCGCGTGGCTGCGTCCGGTACACACAGTGTCATATGCGGACAGCTATGGGCAAGTTCAGTCCTAAAGCACGACCTCATCACCGTGGCTTGGAGGCGGGTGCTCATGCGCGCGTCGATCGCTTCATCGCTGGAGCCGCACGTTGGCAAGCTCCCCGGGGGCATACGCGTGCTCCCCCTCCGCGGCAGCCGGCAGTCGCCACCAGCCGCGCCGCCGGCGGACTTTACGCGCCCGCCGGCTGCGCCGTCTGCGAGTGCACCGGCCGCGCCGTGTCAGCAAGACCCGCCGCCGCCGCCGCCGCCGCCGCAGTCACCGCCGCCGCCGCCGCCGCCACCGGACCCCCCAGCCGATGCCGCGCCGGTCCAGCCCCCACCCCATCTCTCGCAGGCCCTCCAGGCTTCGGACGTGCCCCACACCCCTCATGGCACTTAAGCCCCGGCTCCGGCCTCCCTTACCCTTACTGCCGCTACCGCCCCCCCCGCCGCGGCCCACGCCCCGACGCGCGACGCGCCCCTCGCCTCTGACCGAGAGGCAGCGCCCCCTGCCGCACCCCCGCTGCCCCGATCGCAGCGGCCTCCGCAGCGCGGCGACCTCTTGGCATTCCTCACCACGCGCATGGCGCTGCTGGACGTGAAGGTGATGCACCCGCTTGCCAGGTCGCATGTGCGCGGTGCGTCACGTGAGGCTGGCGCGACCGCCGAGAAGGGCGCACGGCAAAAGCGCGACAAATATGGCGCCGTCACAGGTGCCGCCCAGTTCATCCCGCTCGTGCATGAGACGTATGGCAGGGTTGGACGGGACGCGTACCGCTTCCTCCAGACGGTCGCGGAGGTTGCCGCGGGACACGGGGCGGTGTCAAAGCGTACTTTCCTTCTCAATGCCATGCGCGACCTGTCCACAACGTTGTGCCGCGCGCTGGCGCGCCAAGCCCGCGCGGCCGCGCCCCTCCGTGCTAGACTGGTCGGACGGGCGCTGCTGCCGGGCCTTCCTGTCCCCACAGACGGCCTGCCGGCGCTGACAGGCCATCGCGCATAAGCTTGCGTCGCCCCCCCCCCCCCCCCCCTCGCCCATCCCGCCCCGAGAGCCCCCCCCCTCCACCCATTTCACCCTGCAGCCCCCCCACCCCCCCCCCCCCCCCCCCGCACCCGATCCCTCCCTCTTCCCTCCCTCCCTCTTCCCTCCTCCCAGCGCACGTCCGCCGTTTCTCCTCTGCGCCCCTCCCCGGACACCGCTCGGGCTGCCGAGCTGGCTGAGGCTACGGATCCTGGAACCGGTGCCTCGCGGCCTCGGACATGGCCGTAGCGCACGCTGTCGCGCCCGTGCAGACTGCTAGTGTCGAGTCGATGACCGCTTGTGGACCCGGCGAGTGCTAGCTGTGTGTTTGGTGTGCGCATGGCCTGCGTCGTACTGCGTGGTGTGTGCGTGTCGGCTTTCGCGCTGGCGTTAGTTCGTTCTGGCATTTGCTCGTGCGGCGCGTGGCCTTGGTGCTTGCGGTGGCCGGTCTGTTTATCTGCATGTTGCCTGGTCTGTTGCCTCGGCGCTGCTGAGTCCTAGATCTATCACTGTGTAACACACATAGGCACAGACCAAAAACACATGCATGGGTCAGGGTTGGGCAGCTCACCTGTGCAGTGGTCAACGCAGACATCTGTTAAGTCACGATGTCTGCATTGACCTTGCACAGCGCTTATATACCCTTCACCAGCAGATCACTGTAGCATATTGCTCTATGTTGGATGTCCCTAACACAAGATCTGCCCCCGCTACACCGGCATTCAGATTCCACTCCCATGGCACCTATGCTCTGGTCCACCCAGCATGTCGCATCAAAAGCGATCATTATGTTATGCACACGTGCAGCAACATGGTGCCTGCAGAGTCGCAGCATAACTACCTGCCACCACACAACAAGTGCATCACCATGAGATCCAGAGAAGGACTAATAACTGTACTGTCACAGTTGAGATGCCTCTAGACACAATGGCCATGCACACATAGCCTGGGCAATGCATGCATGACCCATGCACACAATCCAAGTGCATGTCCACCAAAACACGGCATGATCATTCTTATTGACCTAGAATCACTCAGTTATCACACTCCCCCTGAATGATCATCCACAACAACACCTGACACTGTATGCCCCAGCCCATATGGCATGCATCTATTCCCAGAGCATCTGAAGACCCATGCCCTCAGCCCCAGCTGCCTGTGCTGGTCCCGGCACTGCCTTAGTCAGCATGTCGGCTTTCATCTCACCAGTCTTCACAAACACCACCTCAATGTCTCCTTGCATGACACGGTGGCGGACAAAATGGAACGCAACATCTATGTGCTTAGTCCTGCCAGCTGCTCCCGGTGTGTGCTGCCGCATCAACACCAGAGCCGACTGATTGTCCCCATACAGCCGAAGACATGGCATCACTCCATGCATTTCACCTAGCAGCTTACGCACCCACAACAGCTCCTTCACAGCAGCAGCTGCTGCAATGTACTCAGCCTCACATGTCGATGCAGCGACAACAGTCTGCAGCTTAGACCGCCATGCAACGGCCCCGCCATTCATCAGCAACACCATACCGGATGTGCTCTTGCGGGAATCGGGGTCCCCTGCGTAGTCTGAGTCGGTGAACGCCTCAATCATATTCACATCACGGCTGTACACGATGCCCTTGTCCAGCGTGCCAGCAAGGTACCTGAGCACCCGCTTGGCGGCCTTCCAATGCATCATGGTGGCACATGAGATAAACCTGCTCAGAACCCCCGCGGCGTGAGCAAGATCAGGACGGGTGTTCACAGTCAGGTAGAGGAGCGAGCCCACGACCTCAGCGTAGGGGTACCCTTCTCCCAGCAGCTGCTCCCCCTGGCCCTTGGAGAGATGCAGGCCCGCCTCCAGCGGGGTGGCGACCGGCTTGCAGTCTGTCATGCCGAATTTCTCCAGGATCGAGTTCGCATACTTGGGCTGTCCGAGCCAGAGCTGCCCGCGAGCACGGTCGCGGTGAATCTCCAGCCCGAGGAAGTACTCCGCTGCGCCGAGGTCCTTGATTTCGAAGGCGCGGCGGATGGCCGCCAGCGCTGCTCCCACTGCCTTCTTCGTCGCGGCGATGAGTCCGTCGTCCACATGAACCAGCATGTAGAGGCGCTCCCGTGACCCTGGCGCACCCAGGTAGAACAGGCAAGGGTCAGCATCTGAGGCAGCAAACCCCAATGCCAGCAGCTCACGACGTAGCTTTGCATGCCACGCACGTGCAGCCTGCTTCAGCCCATACAGCGCCTTTCGTAGGCGGTACGTCTGCCCACCGAAAGCAGCTGGCATGCGCGCATACACCTCCTCGCTCTCGTCAAGCTCACCGTTGAGGAATGCAGTTGCAACATCAAACTGGTGCAGCTCCAGATTGTGCTGCGCAGCATGCGCAAGCAACACACGCAGCGAGGCTTGCTGAGCTGTGGGGGCAAATACCTCATCGAAGTCAAGACCCTTCCGCTGCAGGCATCCCAGCACGACGACACGGGCCTTGTACTTGTCAACCCCCCCGAGCGCATCACGCTTCACCTTCAGGACTGCCTTCATCGGCAGCACCCGCTTCCCCCGCGGCACGTCCTTGATGACCTGAAGGACCCCCTTCTCCTGAAGTGATGTCCACTCTGCGTCCATCGCCTGCTGCCAAAGTGGAGCGTCCGGCCGCCGCAGTGCCTCCTCGGGCGACTTGGGCTCATCGCTCAGCCCTCCAGCAGCGTAAGCGTACGCATGCGGCTGGTAGCGGTCGGGCTGGCAACGCTCACGCTGTGGGTAGCGCGCCCCTTGCCCCGCAGCGCCGTCATCGTCATCGCTGGGCTCATCATCGCTGCCGACTCCGGGCTCATTCTCCTGCCAGCCGTCTCCTTCGTCGCCGGCGGCTGCGTCCCATGCGTCCTCGTCGACCGCAGCGTCGTCCGCTGCGGGAGGGTCGGTGTCGTCCATCAGAGGTTCAGGGATGGGGTCCTCGTAGTGCTCAACGAACTCTGCGTTCGGTGAGACCACGCTACTTCCGTCCTCCATCACGCATGGATCCTCAGCATTGCGACTCAGGCCCTGCCTCATAGGCAGCTTGACCGTCCCTGACGCGTCGAAGCGTACGTTGCGGGACTTGATGCTGATGAATCGTCCCTTCCGCCAGACGTAGATGCGCCAAGCCTTGCAGTCTGGTTCGTAGCCGACATGGAACCCCACCTCAGCGCGGGCGTCGAGCTTCTTGCGCTTGGCGTTTGGCACATGGACGTATGCGATGCACCCAAACACCCTGAGTCCACGCACATTAGGTGGCTTGCCGTAGAACAGAGTGTGTGGGCATACAGTCTGTCCGACGCTCGGCACGCAGTTGCGCACGTACCTTGCGGTCTCCAACGCCTCTGCCCAGAACTCAGGGGCAAGGCAAAACTCATGGATCATGGCGCGAACCTTCTCCATGAGTGTCCGGTTGAGACGCTCAGCACGCCCGTTCTGCTCCGGGGTGTAGTCTGCGCTGTGCTAATGGGTTGTGCCGCGGTTCAAGCAGAACGTGTCCAGGTCACCTTTGTACTCGGTCCCGTTGTCGCTGCGAAGCACCTTCACCTTCCGGTCTTTCAGGCACTCCCAGCGTAGGATGGTCTTCTGGACCCACCCCGCGACTTCCGCCTTCGAGCTCAGTGCGCACGCTTCCGCCATCCTGGAGTGATCGTCCATGAGGGTGACGGCATAGCGTTTGCCTCCCCAGCTCCTAACTTGGAAGGGCCCCACGTCCGTGTGCAAGAGATCGAGCGGCTTCTCCGCGCGGTTGCTGGACCGGACGAACGGTTCCCGTGCCTGCTTAGCGAGCTTGCATGCGTAGCAGTGTGGGACCATCTCCCCAGCCACCACTTCTGTGAGCTGCGCCTCAGCCGCCACGGCCATGAGCGCACGCTCCCCGGGGTGCCCCAGGCGTCGATGCCACGTATACGTGTTGACAGCGAGTCCCGCGGCACGCAGGCCGTAGGCCTCGTGTACCTCATCGGCGTGCATCATCGTATACTGCAGCCGGTAGAGCCGCCTTTGTTTCCTTCCGTTCAGTAGGACTCGGCCAGTTCTCTCGGCGATGGAGCAAGTTGCTTCCTCCTGCCGGCACACATACCCCGCTGCCGTGGCAAGGTGTCCCGACAGCAAGTTCACTGTCATGCTCGGGACACACAGCACCGACCGAAGCACGATCGGCCCCTCAGGCCCGCCTGTCAGCCAGACTTCACCTTCGCCGATGACGTCGTGGGTCTCCCCGCCGCCCATCACCACGCGCTTCACGTCAAAAGTGCGCATGTCACGCAGATACCGCATGTCATGCACCATGTGGTGGGACGCTGCGCTGTCGTACAACAGCACCCCATCTGCTGCCGCCTCTGCTGGTGCGGCCGCATTGCACGTAGCGTGGACCATCATCGCTGCTGCAGGCCTCCCATCACGCTGAGGTCTCTCCTTACGTGGCTGACGGCAGTCACGGGCAAGATGCCCGACCTTCCCGCAGTTGTAGCACTTGCGGGTCTCCTGTCGAGGCTTCTGTGCTTCGACATTTAGCACTCTTCCTTCGTCGGCCACAGCTGGCCGCTCATCAGCCCCGGTGCGCTCGATCAGGCGCACTGCGGACTTCAGCTCTCTCACGACTTCCTGGAAACCACCAGCTGCCACTGTGGTCAGCATCAACACGAGGGACCCTCTCTCAGCGGATGGCTTCAAACCCTGAATCAGGGCGTTGGTAGCCAGCTGGTCCGCCGCCTCGAAGTCAGTGTCAAGGAGCTTCTCCATCAGCTCGTAGACTCTCTCAGCATAATCACCGTAACTCTCCGATGACTTCTGCCTCACGGCGTTCAGCTGTCTCACGAGCAGAGGCTGCCTCAACTCGTGCTGTGCCTCGTACTCGCTCCGGACAGCCTCCCAAGCACTCATAGTGCTGGAAGCCCTGTCGATGATGCGTGTCAGTCCGGAATCATCTACAGCAAGGACCATCCGCCCTCGGACCTTGGCGTCAGCGGCGACGTCTGCAGCTGAGGCTACGTCTGGCTCCTCAGTGAGCCAGCGCTCCAGTCCCTGGGTGGTCAAGGCAGCCTTGAACTGGCGTGCCCACATCCGGTAGTCCCCATGGCGCTTGAGCTTGCGAAACCCGAAGACTGACCCGGAAGACGTTGATTGATCCATGACTCTGATCACGATGATAGGCCCATAACCTGTGATACAATAATGTGTGTCAGCTATGTGCCAGCCTGTTGGCTGGTCTACTCCACACTAGCTGCACCTGCATCACATCCACTGAATGCAGTATGAATATACCACGCTAGCTCACATAGGCACAGACCAAAAACACATGCATGGTCTACCACCGCATGAACAGCAAATTTGGAAGGACAGCGTTGGCAACGCAACTCTGTGCCAACACGGGAGGCACTGTGTGTTATAGGGCGTTGCTATTTCAAGTCGTCGGTCACGCCTGTAGCACATCCGACGCGCAACCTCGACTCATCAACAACTCAGCAATGCTGCTGAGTCGGCGACTCAGCAACAATGCCCAACACGGCTGCCTGATCAGACCGGTGTGTGTGGAGTCTGAGGCGGTGTGTAGTTGTGCTACACTGTGATAGATCAAGGCTGCAGCCTTGCCATGCAGCATCGCCGTGGAAATGAAGCACGGAACGAAAATAACTATCACAAGGAGCGCGGCCACCCTAAGCGTCAGCAAGAACACGACGATGAAGTTTGTGCTTAGATGAGGCCGTCTCGCATTGCAAAGCCATGTCCGGTATCGAGCGAGCCATTTGTTCACCGTCGCATGCAGACTGGAGGATGCGCCTGCCGCAGGCGCGCCTCACTGTCCAGTAACAGCAAAGCACAGAAACGCAGAATGTAGTATTGATGCCAAGAGTAGTCACATGCGTGGGAACCATGCAATGTTGCAAGCATATGCAAGCCCGTAGATTGGCCTACGATGAGCGGTTGAAGCTGCTGCCCAAATATTAGTGTCGGCCGTCAATGCGAGTGCCTTCCCATTCCGCCGCGCATCGTCGACGCACATCACGGCGGGGCGGGCTGCGGCACCTCAAACTGCACATTCTGACCCTTAGTGAGCCTCCGGCCGTGATACACAGTTTTGGGACCATGTGCTCCCCCATTGTCGATCGCGACCCTGCCATCCAGTAGCAGGTGCGCGGCATCGTCAGAAGTGACGCGGAAGATGTAGACACCCTCGGAGCAGGTGCCGGGGGTGATGAGGCCGCGGAAGATTCGTGTCTCCACGTCGCGGACGTCTGGCTTGAAGTTGATTGCGCCGATCAGGGTGCGCTGCGCGACGCTGGGCTCAAACGAGCGCACGCACTTCGACGGCGCAGCCGACGCAACAGAGTTGGAGCCGTAGAAGTCCTGGCGGGTGATGCCGTCGTGGTCGTAGTACCACGGGAAGCACTCTTGTTGCACGTACAGGCCTGCACGCACGCGGTGTGGGGAAAATTAGAACGTGTGTTTGCAAAGGAACATGATACCTGCTGTGAATACAATGCACGACGCGTTTTTCTGGCCCCGTGTGATTGGCGGGCATCATCAAACAGCAGATGGGGCCACTTACGTAGCTACTGTAGGGCACGGAGTGCGCTCCAGAGACCCATGCTCATTGCAAAACAGCCAGCGCCATGCACCCTCGCACATGCTGCTTGCAGGCAGGGTGAAGGACCGCCCTTATGGCCATTCGGTCTCAAATGTGGCCATCAACATTGCTGTTTTGGGAATGCTCAGCCAAAAAATCACAACGACTTGGACGGGTCTACTAAATGGCAGGTACAGGCTGCCGCTCTAAGTGCGTTGGGCAGCAGGCATTAACTTGGAGTCATATTACTGAAGCTACTCATGCCTGTTGTGACATGCGTACAAGCATTTAGACCTTAGTGCGTTGGCCAGCTTGAGAGGGCAGGAGCATACCCTGGACTGCCGAGAGTCCGGCCATGCCAATGGCTGCGGCTGTGAATAAGGACATGACACCTGCGCCTGCTGGTGCGGCAGGGGGCAACTGCACAGAGGAGCTGTGTGAGACCATTGCATGCATGTGTGCAGCATGCATGTGTGCAGCATGCATGTGTGCAGCATGCATGTGTGCAGCATGCATATGTGCAGCATGCATGCATGCATACTGCATCAACGTTGCCCAACCTGCATGGCCCTGCAGTGCTATTCAAATGGAAGGTGTTGCACCATGCAAGGTGCTGCATTGTGGGCATCAGGGGTAACACAGGTTCACATGTTCATGTCTTACTGAAAAAGTATGGAATCATATGTTTCCATCTGTGCATGGGACGTGGAACGGGGAATAGGGGTGCTCTTAACGGATTCAGGATGCGTGTTGTGCAACTTGGTTGAAGCTGCTTGGGCCCTAGTTTACCAGTCAGAGCAACACATGGCTGGATGACAGCTTTTATAGCTGTGTTGGCATGTGCTCAACGATGATCAGACCGGACATGTGATAAGATGCAATTGCAATCTATCTGTCATTAGAATATGGTCTACTGTGGGCCGTTGACGTCTGCCTCTCGAGTCAATTATCATTCTGGATAGCAATGACATGCGAACGACTGATCCCCTGTGGCCACTGTGAATCTGCCCGCGCCGCTCAGCCAGCCCGTGCAGAGACGACGAGCGTGTACTAGGTCAATGTGCAAGATTTCGCTTGACATTGCGAACAAGCCATCGATAGCAACGCCATGCTGATCTGACACGAGAGGTTCCATTGCTTAGGGGATCGCTATATCGATGTACGCATCCGCAAACCGAGGCCTAGGTATATAGGTATACCTATATATCTTACTCCGGTTCACGAAAGCATTTCAGTGGCAAAAGTTGAAGCTCGTGTGAGGCGAGCTCGAGTGGGGTCGGTCGAACGTGCCTGAACTTTCGCGCTGATGTGGGGAAAGGGGACACGATCCGCACGGGTGGGTGAACGCTGTTGCTAGTGGGACGGGCGAGAATGGTCGAGTGGAACTGGGCTGTGCGTAGATGTATGTAAAGGATTTTATACCCACCGGACCAGCTGATGCATCAAAGGAAGACGCCATGCACTTCGCCCCCACGGCCACAGGATCTCCCGGCGACGGGTTCACTGCGCGTGAGGACCACTGAGCGCTCGATGTTCAACGATGCGCGCCACCTAGCTGTAGGCGTTGCATCCCGCCACGCATGGTCACGTAGGGCAACGGCCTTGCACGGCACGCCGCGGCGTGAGACCATGACGCGTCATTACTCTGGGCCGCCGCTGACCAGCCAAGTGGACACACAATTGGCCTCAGAGTTCCGCAAGATTGTCGACAGAACGATTTCGCTCGGCCTGCGTCGCGGCCTGCTTTGACGATTACATTATAAGGGTATCCGGAGCCATCGAATTATGGTTTTCCGCGGGAAACCCTGTCCTGGGGGGGGGGGGTGATGCAAGCTTGAATATGTATGTCGACATGGACAATCGGAAATGTGTACACATGTAGGCCTGCCGGCGCTGACAGGCCATCGCGCATAGGCTTGAGTCGCCCCCCCCCCCCCCCCCCACCCGATCCCTCCCTCTTCCCTCCCTCCCTCCTCCCTCCTCGCAGCGCACGTCCGCCGTTTCTCCTCTGCGCCCCTCCCCGGACACCGCTCGGGCTGCCGGGCTGGCTGTGGCTACGGATCCTGGGACCGGTGCCTCGCGGCCTCGGACATGGCCGTAGCGCGCGCTGTCGCGCCCGTGCAGACTGCTAGTGTCGAGTCGACGACCGCTTGCGGACCCGGCGAGTGCTAGCTGTGTGTTTGGTGTGCGCGTGGCCTGCTTGGTACTGCGTGATGTGTGCGTGTCGGCTTTCGCGCTGGCGTTAGTTCGTTATGGCATTTGCTCGTGCGGCGCGTGGCATTGGTGCTTGCGGTGGCCGGTCTGTCTGTTTTCTTGTTGCCTGGTCTATTGCCTCGGCGCTGCTGAGTCCTAGATCTATCACTGTGTAACACATGTAGGCCACGACGCAAGCCTATGCGCGATGGCCTGTCAGCGCCGGCAGGCCGTCTGTGGGGACAGGAAGGCCCGGCAGCAGCGCCCGTCCGACCAGTCTAGCACGGAGGGGCGCGGCCGCGCGGGCTTGGCGCGCCAGCGAGCGGCACAATGTTGTGGACAGGTCGCGCATGGCATTGAGCAGGAAATTACGCTTTGACACCGCGCCGTGCCCCGCGGCTACCTCCGCGACCGTCTGGAGGAAGCGGTACGCGTCCCGTCCAACCCTGCCGTACGTCTCATGTACGAGCGGGATGAACTGGGCGGCACCTGTGACGGCGCCATGTTTGTCGCGCTTTTGCCGTTCGCCCTTCTCTGCGGTCGCGCCAGCCTCACGTGACGCACCGCGCACATGCGACCTGGCAAGCGGGTGCATCACCTTCACGTCCAGCAGCGCCATGGTGAGGAACGCCAGGAGGTCGCCGCGCTGCGGAGGCTGCTGCGATCGGGGCAGCGGGGGTGTGGGAGGGGGCGCTGCCTGTCGGTCAGGGGCGGGAGGCGCGTCGCGCGTCGGGGCACGGGCTGCGGCGGGGGGGGGTGGTAGCGGCAGTAAGCGTAAGGGAGGCCGGAGCCAGGGCTTGGGTGCCATGAGGGGTGTGGCGCACGTCCGAAGCCCGGGCCTGCGAGAGATGGGGTGGGGGTTGGACCGGCGCAGCATCGGCTGGGGGTTCCGGCGGCGGCGGTGGCGGCGGCGGCGGCAGGCCTTGCTGACATGGCGCGGCCGGTGCACTCGCAGACGGCGCAGCCGGCGGGCGCGTGAGGTCCGCCGGCGGCGCGGCTGGTGGCGACTGCCGGCTGCCGCGGAGGGGGAGCACGCGTATGCCTCCGGGGAGCTTGCCAACGTGCGGCTCAAGCGATGAAGCGAGCGACGCGCGCATGAGCACGCGCCGCCAAGCCACGGTGATGAGGTCGTGATTTAGGAGTGAAGTCGCCCATAGCTGTCCGCATATGACACTGTGCGTACCGGACGCAGCCATGCGGCCGCAGGGGCAGGCCTCATCCGAGTCCAGGACGGGTAGCAGCGGCTCACCCAGCCGCAGCAGCACAGCCACCTGGGATTCATGGTCGGTCAGGCCCGTCACCGGGCCGGGGCAGGCAGTGAGGACCGCCGAGGCCAGCGAGCCAGAGCATACAGCATGTGCAGGGCCTACTACTAGCAGCGCCATGCATGTTGGACAACGCAAGTGACACAATAAAAATCACAAGAAGCACAGTGCTCCTCAATTAGGAATAGCATGATGATATCGACGCCATGAACCGTGATCACAGACACATGGTATAAACAGAATCAGCGCAAACAACCAGCACCCAACACCAGCACCCAGCACCTAGCTGCGCAGCTTCCGACGCAGGGCAGTCATATGGCAAGACCAAATCAAGGCGCAACACCAGGGGCTGGATACAATAGTGTAATAATATATATGACAGCGTGCCGCGGCCGAGTTGTTCAGAGCACGTTGGGCCATCAAGATCTAGCTATAGGTGATTGTTGTATGTGTTTGCCGGGCTCCTAACGTTATATGTGATGGCTGTTCCTCCCGGTACCGATGCGGCGGGCATTGGAAACGTGCCGCGATGTCCGCTGATCATGACCGTCGACGTCGACTCTGAACCCCGGGCGGGGCGGGGCCGTCAGGCGCTGCGGATCATACGTGGCACGACATCGACGTTCTGATCCAGTGATACGGCATTTGCATTGGTACCGTTCGCTCCATGTTTGGCGTCTCAGCTGTGAGTCTTGGTTACACAAGACGCTTCAAATTCGTTCGCCGCAGAACGTGTCGAGTTTGTAGTCGAGCACTGTAGGTTTTGCAGATCCATCCCGGGCCTTCAAACGGGAGCTTCGAATTCAGCGACAAACCTAGGCGTGAACGTCGCTGTGGCGATTCAGCTGTGCACCGCGGCACGCTGCTGCGGACGGCCGCGGCGGCGCCGGCTCCCGCGGCCGTCAACGGTTGGATGTCCAACCCTAATTGGCTCGCTCGCACACATGTGTACATTGCCTCGGCGCTGCTGAGGCCTAGATCTATCACTGCGTAACACACATTGTGCCAGTTGAAATTACTTGCGGGCATACTTTCGAATTCGACCGGTGCAGGCTCTGCAAGCTGTTGGCGCCTGCAGTTTCTAGACTTTAGATGCTAAGTATCAGTACTAGTACCATGCATATGTCGAAACGGCGTCGAAGCGGCGTCGAAGCGGCGTAAAAATTTTAAAGCGGCCGTGCACTATTACATCGAGGGGCTCCGATCCTGTGCACCAAGCGAATATACAAGTAGATTCTAGACTCACATGCTACCCAGCAGATGCAAGCCGGCCAGGCGATCATTTGGCACGAACTGCGCACCCGTGAGCCGTGCTACCCTGGACATGGTCTTTCTGATCACAAACCCGTTTCCTTTCACTGTCGCCGCACTGAACTCCCGCAAGGAGTTCTCAATCCAGCGAGCCTTTGCTCTCTTGTTGAACGGCCCAACCAACGACACTGCCAGCGTGTAGACCGTGTATGCATATGCCGGCCGTGTATGCATATGTGGCTATGCACTAAGGCTACCGAGTTTACATTAGCCAGCCCTCTGCCGGCCCTTATGATATGGGCATCTCATGCAGCCCTTACCAGTTCATTACATTTGCATTATGCACCACATGGCCCTTACGTGTAAAGAAGGGAAGTGAACAGTCTGCCACCAGGAAGTCACCTGTAGTCATTGCCCAGATGTGTCTACCCGTGTGCTGCCTGCACCAGTGACTCTGCTTTGTGTCGTTGTACTGCCCTGTGCCTCCCAGGGATGCCCGCCAGTACCGAGCTATAGATATTCCTCCGTGAGTGATCCTCGTCAGTCTTGAGTACACCTGAGAACCCCCGTGTAACCTGACGGAAGCTCAACAGTGTACCTCCGTGTCCCATAGCATCTGTCCCTGTCACTTGATCCCCCGAGCCCCCGTCTGGAACCCAACAGACAGCTCAGGAAGGGCCTTATGTGGTAATGGATTCAGTGGGCAGCCCTTAGATACAGTGGCGGCGAGGGGCAGGTGAGGGGCAGATAATGGCGTGGTAAGGGTGCAGGGGCATAACCGTAAGGCTGAGGAGAGTACGTAAGGCTGAAATGAGTATCAAATGATCATTTAATGAGTGTTATGGAGCGTGACCATAAGGGCCCTGTGAGAGTTCTGTGAGGTAGACAGCTGAGGGGCAGGTAACGTGCATACGAAGATGACCTCCTGCATTATATATTATACCGTTGTGATGCAGACATCATGCTGTATGTATGTCAATGCTACGATAATGCCCAAGTACAGTGGGTGAGGGCATGAGCAGGTGGCCAGCTTGTCTAGGATGAGCCCCCACGGCGAATCAGCCTATGCCTGGCTAATCATAAGGCTGTTGTGAAACAACTAGTGCATATGCCGGTACGCAGTTGCAATTGGAAGCTGCTGCGCGCGCAGGCGGCCAGCGTTGCACGCGAAATCATGCTGCAATTGACGAAGCCTAGAAGATCGTTGTAAAATCGCACGTTCTGGCACAGTAGATAAATATGTATATGCATATTGCTCTTTTTGCCATTCCCACGCAGCCACACTGCAACTTGAACAAGCCGGCTCGCGTGGGCCCGGTAGACGTGCACGAAATGGCTAGAGTCCTATCAACGTCCACAAATGCGCGCCTGCTCCGCTAGCCATGCTTTTGATATCGAAATATCAAATCGAGAGACTATGGATTCCGTACTTCATCCAAACGAACTGGTGTACAGTATGCTAGACCAAGAGCGGCATTAATATTCGCGTCGCAACATGTACACCTTGCTGATCAGGCCAACCATGTTCGCAGATAGCGCGCCACGGAAGTGTGATATTCGCTGCTGGTATAACAATCTTTTACTGCGTGCAGGTGCAGGCATCGATGGCTTGCCCAACCGTATACCGGTGTACCGCGGTGTGATGTGAGCTGGAAGACACGGATGCGTGCAGTCCTTGCGCGTGCGTAAGAGTTGAGACAAGATACGCTCGCAGGGGATGGAATCTGATTGGTCACTATGATCACATGTACTTGGATCCTTAAGAATGTGGAAGGTGACTCTTGCAATTGTGCGTGGTTGTTGATATCGTGCCCGTGTGTGCTCGTATGGATTTGGTCACCGCCCGGCGAGTCGCCGGAGAGCATGCAGTTCTGGCCGTTGAGGAATCCGAAGAAGGCGAAATATATAGAGTAATCTGTACAAAATGCCACCCGCGTGCGCGCCCGTCTGCTTACCAAGGTCGTCGTAGTAATGCTGGGGACTTTGGCAGTGTGAGTGCGGTCAGGAGTCATATTGCGAGATCTCATCCACGCGCGGATGCATCATATGATGAGTACGCTCAGCAGCAGTCAGGGGGAGATGCTGCAGCGGGTAGATGTGCGGGCGAGGAATATTTTGCGGCAAACAGCTCCTCTACTGCCGCCGAACCTAATCCAACGAGGTCAGCTCCTTCGCCACCGATGCTAGCGTCTCAGGCAGCGCTTTGCGGTGAGGCGAATGTAGTCTCCGGTGCCCTGACAGCGCAGTTTGCGACCATGGTCCACCTGCATCCATCTCCCGAGCGCGGCCATGACTCTATCTCCACATATGCTGTTTCAACTGCCGTGGAAGAGTGCAGACTCTCACGCCCAGTCAGTTTTTGAGACACAGTGGTGCAACTTGCGCCAGGCTTTCCTCTTTTGTCTGCGTCATTTGACAGGGCAGCACAAGAAGGCTCGCTTGGATCAGATGGATAACCACTTCCAAAACTATGCTGAGCGTGTACAAGCGGTACGAATCTTGTTTTTTGTACTTGTTGAGATGTGAACTGGTGCAAAGCGCCGCAGCGATGTGGCACGTCCTTGTACCATCGCCACATCCTTGTACCATCGCCACATCCATCATCCTCATATTCCCGTGCATGTTTTTGAAGGCAATGCCCTACTCACAGCCAAGCTCCATCATGCAGTCGTGCATGTCTCACACCAGTTGAGATGTCAAGGGCCGGGTGCGTTTTACTTGGAGTATTGGATTGAGAGAATGATCTGGTTTCTGAAGCATTATTTGAAGGACATAGTAAAGAACAATGGAGAGATCATTTTCATCAACGATTTGTTGCTCGTGAAGGCAGCTCAGTCATGTCGGTGCGAGTTCCCCTCCCATTGCCTCAATCTAGAGGAGAGGCGAAGCACTGCCCGCCCCATGGCACCCCCGACATACGACAGACCACGAAAAGATGACGGAGGTGCACTGTGTCTGGGGCCTCGAGTCGAGAAGGGCCCTCTGATGAGGAGGTATCGGAAGTGATTGAGTTTCTTCCCAAGTTCCTTCACGATGACGAGCCAGAGTTCAGGGCACGTGGCTGGCCGGCGGTAGACATGTCAAGTCTGATGAACATGTCACAGAAACGACGGATACAGGTGGACAAGTTCCTTCAAGCGAGCTTGCCTACCGGCGAGATTTTGACTTGTTGAGGATCAGAAGCAGTCCACCTGTAGTCACTGCCCAGATGTGTCTACCCGTGTGCTGCCTGCACCAGTGACTCTGCTTTGTGTCGTTGTACTGCCCTGTGCCTCCCAGGGATGCCCTCCAGTACCGAGCTATATGTCGTGATCCAGCCATGCACAGGACTACGGTGACCATGCATGGTGTCATACACAGGACTACGGTGACCATGTATGCGGGGAATCACGGTGCTGATCCGGAGTGGCTATGGGGCAGCCATGCACCGATGGCTGACCATATGCACGAGCAATGCATGCAAGATTGCGTGCCGCAGACATTGATTCTGATCGTATCCGTATGAGACGTTGATTGAACGCTTATATAGGCTCTACAGATCGTAGTGTAATCACTCTCTCTTTTACTGTCCAAAGTCTCACGTGCATTCATCCTCCAACTGAAAGTACAGGCGCTGTCACGGACAGATACCTAAGACAGCAAGGTATGTGACGGCACCAACCCCTGCGCATGACTACGACATGCTCAGGATCCCACAGGCCTTAGGCCGCGATCCACTGAATTACAACATGGTATCGGTGATGATTGTGGGTATTCTTGTGATGTCTATTAGCATGCGGTAGAGTCCAGGGGGAACCTGCGGTTACGGCCGCACACTCCGATGAGTGTGCTACACCGCTCTAGTGTATAGCCGACCGTAGAGAGACTAGAAAAGCTAATGCAGAATGCTACGGCGGAGCTGCATTATGCTTGTGTGCTGGTCTCGCAAAGAGGCCTACGGGTCTGCGTTTCCTGCGACATACGGTGGTCATGTTGTAGGACACCACCACTCCGAAACGATTCAATGGCATCTCGCCAAGGGTCTATCGGTTCTGACGGTGTGGAGGGAGCAGTTAACCTTCCGCATCATCGCACTCGCTCTACAGTGCGCCGCGAGCAGGCCGCGGAGGGTCAGTCCATGCCCCGCGGGGAAGGACAAGACGCTGGGACCTACGGGTATCTCAGTGTTAACCCTCTGCAGGCCGCCATGCCGGGCAACGCTGATCCTACGGGGAATGCGGGTGCTCAGGCAGCGGTGCACGGAGCGCAAGAAGTGCCACACGTTGCCCAGACAGCATGGGCAGCGCAGCAGATACCACCTCCGATACCGCAGCCTTCGCAGGCTGCGATGTCATCCGGGGCGGCAGCAACAGCCGGGTCGATCGATGTTGCAACTCTCGCGAGCGCGCTATCGCTCGTAATGCCTAAGTCTATGCCGGGAAAGTCGCTAGTAGAAAAGCACAAGTTCCCGGTATGGAACCACAGATATGATCACTTTCGGGTGTTCAAGAAAGAGGTAGAGAGTTGGGCAAACATGGTGGGGGAAAGTAGCCTGCTAGTAAATGATCCACTGGCACAGAATAGCCAGGCTCATGAGTCAGTCAAGCATTGGCTATTCGTAACACTACCAAAGGAGGATAGAGATTTCGTGTCAGACTGCAGTTTTGTCCATGAGATGTGGGCACTGTTGCATGCCAACTACATGCCTTCTGTCGAAGTAGAAATACAGAAGCTATACCAGCAACTCAGTGGTGCCAGACAGGTGGGAAAGCCACTAGAGAAACATGTCAACGAGGTAGTTGGTATAGTGAACCAGATGAGGGGTCTGGGAGAAGCTGTGCCTGATCAGCTATACCGTTCTAGGCTACTGGCAGTGGACAGAGAGTATGCACTGCTGCAGCCGATGCTGCAGCAACTGCCAGTACAGCAGATAGTGTCTACGCTGCTGACGCATGCTCAGAATAGCAGCCAGTCTGCCCCATTGCGATTCCCACGGGACGATCGCGGTGGTCAGCAGAGATTTGGGGGGCGAGGGTATCGTGGTGGACACCACGGTGGTCGCCACGGTACACCCCCAGAGGTTGCCGCAGTGGGAGCAGGGGGAGCAGATAAGCGCAAGTGCTTCAATTGTGAGAAGCCTGGCCATCTGCAGAAAGATTGCCCTTTGCTCTCCGCAGAGGTCAAGCAGTTCCTACAGAAACAGGCAGCTGCAGGGCGAGGCCGTGGCAGAGGCCGCGGGGGCCCTCAGGTGGCTGTGGTAGACCTAGCGGAACTGCGAGCTGAGTGTGCTGATGGGCCGTCGCCCAACATGCCATACACCTTTCTGGTGGATAGCGGGTCTGACCTGAACATCTGCTTTGACTATAGCATGTTCAGCGAGATCAAGCCACCAGATATCACAGAGTTCCAACCCTTAGATCAGGGCAGGCTTAAGGTATATGGCATGGGCACTATCAGGGCGAATGTGGGGAAGTACGTGACAGTACAGGGCGAGCTGGTGCCTGTAGTGTTGAGAGAAGCTGTCTAGTCTAGTGCTGAGTGGATAGTGCGAGTGGCTAATGCATGACGTACCAGTCCATGCTAGTTGATGATCAGAGTTGTGATTCCGGGACGTTGAATGTATATAGTCTAGCTGTGGTTGGTGAGCATCATCGAGTGCTCACTGACTTCCCGGTTTCACGACAGGTGTGTTTGCCGGCTCACTGCATGTCAATGTCGCACCTCTGTGTAATTTCATCGAGTGCTCACTGACTTCCCGGTTTCACGACAGGTTATGGGCCCATCACGCTACCACTGCGTTATCATGCACCCCAAGGATATTAAATTAGGCCTTGAGCTGACCCAGGCCAATGCCGTTCAGTGGTTTCAGCGCATGGAGATACTGCTTCGCAGTGTCGAGTGCTGGGACGCTGTTACGACTGGTGCTGGGGATGACCAAAAGTTGAATGACACCCGACTTGCAATTTCATGCAATGTCGGCGATGATTTAATACATGTCATAGACCCCTTAAAGCCTCCCAAAGACTCGTGGGAAGCGCTGAAGAAACAGTTCAGTGGGGTAAGCAATGCGAGAAAGATGGCTATCTCACGCAGCCAAGCTTGCTTTCGCAAGATACCGGATGAGTCGCTTGATCAGTTTCTGACCAGAGCAGAGCAGCTCCGCGCTGAGCTCATTTCAGCACAGCTGTTCAAGGAAGCAGAATTCAGTCTAATGTTCCTTGCCGCTCTAGATGAAACAGACTACATGGCCTGGGCGCAGGCGATTTCGGCCCAAAAATCGCTGCCTTCATTTGCCGACATCACTGAGAATCTACGTGGCACCTTCTATCAGAAGCTGCATGACAGCTCAGGTGCCACGTCACATTCTGGAGCATATCAAGTTGATTCCAGTCAGCAACGGATAAAATGTGAATATTGCCACAAGTCAGGCCATCAGATCTTGCAGTGTTTCAAGCTGCAAAACGATCAGAAGTCATTCAGCAATGACTCCAGCCGTGGCAGAGGCCGTGGCAGAGGCCGTGGCCGTGGCCGTGGCGGCAGAGGTCGTGGCCGAGGATCCAACGCCAACCAGACCTCCAGCTCAGCTAGTGCATTCGTTTGCATTTCCACCAGCAAAGTGTCTACAGCCAGAGACAAATGGCTGTTTGACTCCGCCACCACTGACCACATGGTGAACCGGCCTGAGTATCTCCATGATGCGCAGCCGCTGAAGACCACATGCACTGTGGCAAATGAGCAGACGGAAGAAGTCACTGCCATCGGCACCGTCAAGGTCATCAACCATTATGGTGATCGTGTCACGCTCAAGAATGTATTGCTCGTTCCGAAGTTGCAGCACAATCTGATCTCCCTCAGCCGCGCTGATGATGCGGGCATGTCCTACACCGGCAGAGGAGGCAGAATCATCCTTCGTAAGAAATCCAAACAGCTGTTGATTGCCACCAATGTCAATGGCCTCTACGAAGTCGACTGTGAGCCACAGGTCTCAGATCAGATGCCCGAGACGGCACTTGCGTCACAAGTCCAAGATGCTGTGCTGTGGCACCGCCGGTATGGTCATGCCGGCTTCAGCACCCTTGCCAAGATGTCTCGAGGCGAAACCGTGCAAGGACTGCCTCCTGCGCACGAATTTGAGAAGCAGCTGAAGTCCACAGCTGTTTGCACGCCATGTGCGGAAGGGAAGATGAAGAGAGCTCCCTTTCCCAGCACGCATGAGCGAGCGACCTCCAAGTTGGAGCGCTTGCATGTCGACATGGCAGGTCCATTCGTGAGATCGCCCAGCGGGTCTCACTACTACCTGGTGATCGTTGATGATTTCAGCGGTTACAAGATTGTGCTTCCACTGACCAACAAGTCTGATGCGGCTGATGTGCTGCTGAAGGCCATTCCGCATCTTGAGAAGAAGTACAAAGCAGACGTCGGTGCTGTCCGGTATGACCGCGACACAGTTTTTCTCTCCCAGAAGGTGCAGAAATATCTTGAGGAGCGAGGAATTGATTCCCAGCCGACGTCAGGGTACAGCCTACACAGCCGACTCAGCAGCCCGTGCTGCAGCCGGCTCCACAGCAGCATGCACTGCAGCCACAGCAGATGCAGCAGCTCATGGCGAGCAATCCACTGTTCGATGTTGATGAAGCAGCGGATCAGGCGCCCGCGCCAGCAGCGCCGCAGCCCAGCTCCCAGCCAACCACGCCTCGGCGCAACCCAGCGCGCAACAGACAACCACCTCAGGAGCTGTACCAGAGGTACCTTCATGGCCTGCCGCACAATGCACAGGTACATTTTCAGCTGTAGGGCTCCCTCCGGAGCCCAAGACAATGCAAGAAGCACTTGCTGGTCCAGAAGCGCCATTTTGGCGCACAGCAGCTGAAGAAGAGTTCAACTCTCTGGTGTCCATGAATGCGTGGGAGCTCATGATGGCTCCCCTAGGCTACAAAGTCATTCCATGCAAGTGGGTTTTCAAGCGAAAGCTCAACGCAGATGGCTCCATCGAGCGATACAAAGCTCGGCTTGTGATCAAAGGCTTCTACCAGAAAGAAGGGATTGATTACAATGCAGTGTTTGCGCCCGTGGTGCGCGCAAGCACAGTGCGCCTGTTCTTCTCTATCGTGGCCAGCTACGATCTTGTTTGTCATGCGATTGACATTAAGAATGCGTTCATCCAAGGAGACCTTGAGGAGCAGATCTTCATGCAACAGCCAGCTGGCTTTGCTGACAGCACCGGCCGTGCCTGTCTCCTCAACAAGAGCCTCTACGGGCTCAAGCAGGCTCCTCGTGTCTGGAATAAGACACTCTCAGCCCACATTGTCTTCCTCGGGTTCGTCCAGAACAAGAGTGACGGCGCATTGTTCATGTTGTTCTCAGAGCAGCTTGGCTTCATGCTCATCTTGTGCTACGTTGACGACATTCAGATCGCAGCCAAGAAGTTGTCCAGCGTTCAGTCCGTCAAGAAGGCAATTCTGTCCAAATTCCCCGGCAAGGATTTAGGAGAGTCGAAGTACTTCCTCCAAATGTCAATCCAACGGAACCGCCTCCAGAGGACCATTTGTTTGAAGCAGCAGCGTCACATTGAGAAGTTGATTGATAAGCATGAGCTCAAAGACGCCTGGCCTGTTTCCATTCCCATGATCTCCAATGTCTACAAGGATCCACCAGGGTCAGATGTCACAGATGTTGCAGCAGTCTCACAGTACAAGTCCATTGTGGGAGCACTGTTGCACATTGCCAACTACACCAGGCCAGATATTGCCTTTGCTGTGTCATTTCTGGCCAGGTCCACCGCTCAGCCAACATGCAGCAACTTCGCTCGGCTGAGAGATGTTCTGCTTTATCTGCATGGCACTGTCTCCTACAGCTTGTGCTTAGGTGGTTCTGAATGTGCCTTGCATGCTTATTGTGACTCTGACTGGGCTGGTTGTGTTCAGACTCGCAAATCGACCACAGGTTTTGTGATTAAATGCGGTCTAGGAAGTGTGTCATGGAAGTCCTCAAAGCAGCCAACATTGAGCCGCTCGTCATCTGAGGCAGAGTATATAGCAGCGGGAGAAGTTGCTAAGGAAGTCCAATACTTCTTTGATTTGGCTCCACAAGTGGGATTGGGGTCTACATGTATACCAGTGGGTATTGACAATCGAGCAGCGAAGTGCTTAATTGAGGACCCTTTGTCAGCTGCACGTACGAAGCACATAGAGATTGTGTATCATCATGTGAGAGAGAAGGTCCAGCGACATCAGATGAGATTTGTTCCGGTGCCAACGGCCGAGAACCCAGCAGATGTGTTTACAAAGCCATTGCCCCAACTGTTGTTTGAACGGCATCGCCAGACGCTTGGTGTTGTGCCCTAGACTACGTGGGAGTGTTGAGAGAAGCTGTCTAGTCTAGTGCTGAGTGGATAGTGCGAGTGGCTAATGCATGACGTACCAGTCCATGCTAGTTGATGATCAGAGTTGTGATTCCGGGACGTTGAATGTATATAGTCTAGCTGTGGTTGGTGAGCATCATCGAGTGCTCACTGACTTCCCGGTTTCACGACATGTAGATATTGAGCTGGATCATGTTTACTGGGTGCCAGCCAGCCCGATCAATATCCTATCAACGACTGTGCTGAAGCGGTCGAACGTATACTTGCACACAGGCAAGGCAAACACAGTAGAGATGCCGGGTTTTTATGACCAAGCACAAACATTTGTGGGCAACTGTGAGCAGGGAGTTGATAGTGATGATAACCCCACATTGAGCTGGTATTGCGGGACGGGCAGACCAATATGGGAACTGCGCCCTGTAGATTCAGGGATAGACTGGACCAGTGCCAATAACCTTTTCCACAGAAATAGGAAATGGGTTGGTGAGCAGGCGAGAATCGCTGCGGTAGATGGTGTACCTATTGGTCAGAGATCTTCTTACCGACTTGACCCAGCATTTCTGGTGCACCTCTCGTTTCATCATGCGGGCAACCGGATTCTCAAACTGATGACTGAGATTCCAGACCTGTATGACCTCAAGTTGCCTAAACCCACGGGAGTAGCGCTTGAGTGTCATGGTTGCCACGTGGCGGAACAGAGAAGTGGTGACAGAGCACAGCATGGGGGCAGAGTGACAGAGAATGCCTCGTATGCTGGAGAAGTGTTGCATGCGGATCTGGCTGGACAGATTAAGCCAGTAGGCATAGGAGGAATGAACTACATCCTGGTAGTAGTGGATGAGTACAGTAGGTACTCACATGTGATCCCGCTGAAGTCGAAAAGCGGTGCTGCGGAGATGATATGTCTTCTGATAGAACGCATCCGCACTCAGATTGTCTATGAGAAGGAGGTAGGGGTGCGGAGGCTGCACACGGACCAAGGAGGTGAGTTCAGCTCGAGTCAGCTGGCTCAGTACCTTGAGTGGCGAGGGATAGTACACACGTTCACTGACACCGCCCAACATGAGTCAAATGGGTTGGTAGAACGAAAGATCGGTGTGCTGAACACGTCAGTGCGGGCGAGTCTGCTGCAGGCAGCAGTGCCTGCATTCCTGTGGCCGGAGGCATACATGTGCGTGAACCATGCACACAACCTGACGCCGAGCACAGCACTGGAGGGTGTGAGGCGGAAAGGAGGCAAAGCAAAAGCTGGAGGATAGGTTTGTTGCCACCAGCTCTGAGCCATGGTCCCACGAACGTGCAGCAGCAGGCTAAGCAGCTGAGGGTCAGGAAGGCTGCAGCGCATGCGCTGAGTTTGAATGAGCTGTGTGAGACGCTGGTTGCCAGGAGAGAATTGGCATTTGGTGGCACAGCATATGAGAAATGTGAATGTCAGAGAGATTGTGCCATACTTGTTGTGGGTTTAGGAAGGTCAAAAGAAGATGACTTCCGTCTCGTGGTGGCACAGGTGAAGCCTTTCGGGTGTCCAATGTATGTGTATCCAAGGAGGGAGCACTTCAGGCACCTGGAAGCGCGAGGAATCCTCGGTGCCTATATGGGACCGGGTGGAGGTCCTCACATGGACAGGGTTTACGTGAAACGTGGGAATGGGGGAGCAGTGCGGATGTACAGGCACACGGCTGCTCCACCTGCTCTAGTGAAGGATTTCGCGCAGCGATTTCACATGGCTGGGGAGGCTACGGCGGACCCAGTTGTGCTAGAGAACTATGAGCAGGGTGAGTTTGAGATCCTACCCGATCAGTACACCAGCGTAGTGCCGGAAGCTGAGTTCTTGCCCAACATGAAGAGTGGGTGAAGAGCACTAGTGTGCGGGCAGTGCGTCCACCAGCCAGTCGTGAACACATGACGCCAGAGAGGGGCAGAAATGTGGATTGGGCTGAGGGGGAGCATCCGGGTCTGGGCCATCAACACTGGGAACCAGGAAGAACGCTGCATAGGCGTTTCAAACCGACAGACGAGCTACCTGAGGGTGAGCCCGAGTTTTCTCCTAGAGTGTTGGGTGCAGAGCTGCTGGCGCGACATGAGCGCTGGCATACACCAGAGATCAGTGAGGCAGTGGTTGCAGCGCGCTGTGATCATGCAGCGGCTGACAATGCTGCAGCAGCCGTGGCACACTGGGACTATGATGCAGCAAACCAGCCGTCTGGGCCTCTACACCACGAGTTTAGGCCTGCAGAGACAATCCCTACGAGGGATAGGGCTGTGCTGCACATAGGGGACTGTGATATCCATCCGCTTCCAACTGATGAGGAAGTGAGTGATACTGAGTCTAGTGATGGAGGTGAGGATGACTCTGAGTCTGAGTCTAGATCCCGCTCGCGTTCAGCGGAGCCAGTCCAGCGGTCGATGGGCAAGGAGCCTAGTGAGCCACCCCCACCTATGCGAGCTGACGGTCACGGCGGCGGCCGAAGTCACCGCGGGTCCACGGTGTCAGGGCGTGATGACCGTGACAGATATGATGAGCCGAGGCATATATCTGGGTCTGAGGGCCAGGGGCAAGGCGAGCTACGGCATGTGCCTAGCGGAATAGCGACAGGAGGTGATGGCTCAGGGGGAGAGTCAGCACCAAGTGCCGCGAGGGGCAGCGGAGAACGTCTGGATCCGCCACATGAGGTGAGGGTTCGATGGGTTCCAAAGCCTTTTCACTTGATTCGCAAAATCTTAAGACCTGCTGTCCATGCTGTGGGAGCAATTGTGAGTGATGCTGCTGTTGAGCGCATTTCCCCGGAGGAAGCACGTGAGCATGTGAGTGATGCTGCGAGCCCCACAGTAATGAATGATGATGAGAGTGACGTCGGTGACTTGTCTGATGGAGTGTCAGCTGCAGCTGACAGTGTGCCTCCTGATGCAGAAAAGACGACGGGGCAGAAGGTGACTCCAAACGGTGGCCCTACTGCTAGCCTTTGTGAGTCCAGGCGTGCAGCTACCGTGAGGAAGAGGGTCGAGGCCGTAGTAGATGACCCAACGGTGCAGCAGGCCATGCGTGGTGCTCATCGTGAGAAGTGGATCACGGGAATGCTCGATGAGCTGACCTCCTTAAGAGAACATGATGTGTTTGAGCTGGTTGAGTGCCCAACAGGAGTCAAGCCTGTGACAGGCAAGTGGGTGCTTAAGATCAAGCGAGGAGCACAGGGTGAAATTGAGCGTTTCAAGGCCAGATACGTAGCCAGGGGATTTACGCAAGTGGAGGGCGTAGATTTCTTTGAGACATGGGCACCTGTGGGCAGTTATGCTACCTTCAGGGCTCTGTTATCAGTCTGTGCAGTAGAGGATCTAGAGACGAGGCATATAGACATTAAATGTGCTTTCCTGAATGGTGTTCTGGAGGAGGAAGTGTACGTGGCACAACCTCCGGTACTGGACGATGGGTCTGGTATGGTGTGGCGTCTGAAAAAGGCGTTGTATGGTCTGAAGCAAGCTACCAGGGAGTGGCACGAAGCGCTTGCAGAACTCTTGTTGAATATGGGTTTTGTGAGATCAGCCAGTGACCCTGCACTGTTCATTTGCAAAATAGGACGTTGTCTTATTTTTCTGTGGGTCGATGATCTGCTGATTTTCGGTCACAGAGAGCAAATGGATGATGCCATCAGAAAGATCCTTGAGGCTTTTGAGGGTCGTGACCTGGGGGAGCTGGGATATGTGCTG
This sequence comes from Ulva mutabilis, assembly GCA_900538255.1. NCBI lineage: Eukaryota > Viridiplantae > Chlorophyta > Ulvophyceae > Ulvales > Ulvaceae > Ulva > Ulva mutabilis. The sequence goes on along the minus strand of UNSF01000147.1, from coordinate 57,561 downwards.
GCATGGAGGTCATACGTGATCGAACTGCTCGCACTATCACCATCACACACAGAAAGAGCATCAGGGACTTGCTAGAGAGATTTGGCATGAGTGAGTGCAGACGGGCGCCAACTCTGTTGGTACCAAAGCAGAAAATGTTTAGTCTGAAGGAAGATCCTAGCCAGGCGAAGGCTACAGGCACAGAGCATAAGAGGTTTATGCAAGCCGTAGGAAGCATCCAGTATGTGGCAGTTGTGTCGCGTCCAGACATTGCGTTTCAGGCTAATGTCTTGGCCAGGCATGTGGCTGGGAGTGCTAAATGTCATTGGAATGGTGTCCTTCACGTACTGAGATACCTGCGAGGGACCATAAACTTTGGCTTGACCTTTAGTGTCTCCAATGGGGGATGTGAGGTGTTGGAAGCATTTACGGATGCTGACTTCGCCAATGGTGCTTGCTTGAAGAGCGTGTCAGGAGTAGTAGTCCGGATGCATGGGAACTGTGTGTTCTGGCGTTCGAAGAGGCAGACTATTGTGGCTGGTGATACAACTGAGGCAGAGCTCATTGCTATGAGTTCAGCAGCCAATGAGGTGATGTGGGCTAAGCAGTTGTGCACTGATCTTGGTTTGTCGGCTGTGAAGCCAACGCTGTGGGGCGACAACAAGAGTGCCAACTTGCTAGCAGTGAACCCCATCTCTAGTGACTGCTCTAAGCACATCAGGGTCAGGGACCTGAGGGTCCGAGAGTTCGTAGAACTCGACGAATTGACTATCAGTTGGGTTAGCACGGTAGACATGCTAGCTGATATGTTCACTACGGTGTTGGCAGGACCAGCACTAGCAAAATTTAGAGATAGACTGCAGCTTGCGGTAGTACAAGCTTAGTCTAGGGGGAGTGTCGTGATCCAGCCATGCACAGGACTACGGTGACCATGCATGGTGGCATACACAGGACTACGGTGACCATGTATGCGGGGAATCACGGTGCTGATCCGGAGTGGCTATGGGGCAGCCATGCACCGATGGCTGACCATATGCACGAGCAATGCATGCAAGACACTAGGACGATGCTGCCAGTCGAAAAATGACGTACTCCGAGGACACAGGCGGCAAAAAGCACCAAGGACGCCATCGTGACTCGAGAGGGACGTCATCTAGCGATCACAATCCCGTCCTCGGGAGACAAGGGCGCCAAGATGACGTAACTGGCTGGTGGCCGGCTGGGTATGACGTCCCCATGCCATCATGCGCACGGCTGGGGTACATCCGGATGACCCACAGGTGGGACATCTTGATGCCGTCACTGCCACCGCCACTGAGACGGCTTACATGCGGATGACGTCCTGGGTGGTGCGCGTAGCTGGTGACGTAACCCGGACGTAATCGGTGACGTCCTGCTCGGGTGAGCAGGAGATGCCCTGGCTAGAGCACATATAGGACGTTTAAGTAGACTTTGTGTCGGAGAAATTACCACTACTGGCCGTGGAATGTTGTGACTGTGGCACATCACAACAGAGACCTCGAAACAACGGAAGGCTACGATTTTGACATGGATTGGATAGCCAATGATGGAGTTGCAATAGGTCAATATGGACGTGAGATCAACCTCATGGAATGGTCCATATGCTCCATATGCTCACATGGTCCACACACAACGTTGCCAGCAGGAGAGGTGGAACACTGTATGTCTGTTATGCACTGCATGTGTACGCGAGGGCGACATGAAGCACTTGTAGCGAAAAGGCAGGTGCCCATGCCACCTTCACCGGAGCGGTGGGTGTCCGAATAGGCCTATTCGGACTCCCACCTCTGGGTGTCCGAATAGGCCTATTCGGACTCCCACCTCTGGGTGTCCGAATAGGCCTATTCGGACTCCCAACTCTGGGTTTCCGAATAGGCCTATTTGGACACCCACCTCTCCGGTAACCGCTGCACCAGGCACGAGTGTCCCTCTTATTGGGTAGACATACCTAAAATACGATGTCGAGGTGTCTATCAAGGATACCTATGGCAGCAAAGGACACTTGATTGTGCAGTCGTCGGCAACGTGTGCATTCGGTCCACATGCACCTAGCATGCTGCAAGGCATCAGGAGCACAGCGCTGCTACACAAACACCAACGATGTTTTTAGATGGTAATGTGAGTCACTTGCCCGCTACTGGGAGGGCGGGGTTACAACGTGGCGGACGATCTCGAAGGAGTGGCAACAACAGGAGCTCCCTGCCCGCATACGTCCGGCGGGACTCATTGGACTAGCATAACGTCGAACAAGAGAATCAAAGCTTCAAAATAGGCCGACTATGGAGCCGGCCCGTCGCTCGTGGACAGGCGGCATCATGGTACCTAATAACGCGCAAACACGCGTGCCGGACACACATCGAGCGTGCTAGAAGGCACCAATAGCATAGCACTGCTATACAAATACTACAGATGTACTTAGATGGGATTTACCTGCCCGCTAGCTGGATGGCGGGGTTACAACGCAGCGGACGATCTCGAAGGAGTGGCAACAACCGAAGCTCCCAGTCCGCAAACGTCCGGCTTGACTCACTGGACCTGCTTAAGGTCATACAGGAGAGTCAAAGCTCAAAGATAGACTGGCTGTGGAGCCGGCCAGTTGTTTGCATGACCGGTGGCATCATGGTAGCCACCATCGGGCAAATACGCGTGCCAATACCGAACAAGCAGTAGCGCAACGTGGTCTCAACTTTCAGTACCGAATATAAGAGATGGTAAGATGGTATCCACGTAAGATATCAGCGATGGTATCAGCAGCGTCAATTGATGTGCAGCGCACTGAATCGTCGGCGAGCGAGGCTGCGCCGGCGGGACAGGTCATTGTAAACACAACATATGTTGGATTTGAAGCACTGTCTATATTCTTCATGCTGGCACCTGCACATTCATCCGGGGCGCGTGTAGCGATTTGAACGACGTGTACGCGTGCAAGCCACTACCGCGACAATCCGGTGGCGACCACGTTTGAGGTGAACTCCCGTGTTTCATTGGGCCACATGGTGCTACACATGCATTATGTCTGCGTATTGTCTGGTCTGTTGCCTCGGCGCTGCTGGGTCCTAGATCTGTCACCGTGTTACACGGAGATGAACGCAAGAGCCCGGCCGCGAGGGCAACAGCAGCTTGCTCTCCGCGCGGCAGCTCACGGGAAGGCAGGGCGGGCCAATCTGTCACCGTGTAAAACATGCATTATGTGTTACAAAGTGATAGATCCAGGACTCAGCAGCGCTGAAGCAACGGACTAGGAAACAGGCAAACAGACAGGCCCGCCACCGCAAGCACCAAGGCCACATGCATTATGTGGCATACTTTATGCCGCACTTTTGATATGACAAGCAAGCATATGACACAATGCAGGCCAACGCAGAGCAGAGCTGAGCAGACATTGCGTTGTTGCACATTGTGCAGTGTATTGCACTAGGCGATTATATTTGTATGTATTGCAGACGTTGTAGTGTAGGTACATGTAATATTCGCGGCGGGCTGTGATAACCGCTATGATCATAGCACCTGATCAGCACTGCAGCAGAGTGACAAGAGAGTGCATGCAGCATGCTCATCTATTTACTTGCATGGTCCACACAAGCAGGGCAGAGCGCCAGGAGCGCCGGGAGCGCGTAGCTATCTAGGAGGCATGCTCAACTGCACGTGCGGATGAGCCTCACCAGCACAGTGGACTGCCATGACAGTGCATGAAGCATGCTCAACTGCAAGTGCGCAGGAGCTACACCGGCACAGTGGACTGCCATGACAGTGCATGAAGCGTGCTCAACTGCAAGTGCGCAGGCGCTACACCGGCACAGTGGACTGCCATGACAGTGCATGAAGCATGCTCAACTGCAAGTGCGCAGGAGCTACACCGGCACAGTGGACTGCCATGACAGTGCATGAAGCATGCTCAACTGCTAGTGCGCATGAGCTACGCCGGCACAGTGGACTGCCATGACAGTGCATGAAGCATGCTCAACTGCAAGTGCGCAGGAGCTACACCGGCACAGTGGACTGCCATGACAGTGCATGAAGCATGCTCAACTGCTAGTGCGCATGAGCTACGCCGGCACAGTGGACTGCCATGACAGTGCATGAAGCATGCTGAACTGCAAGCGCGCATGAGCTACGCCGGCACAGTGGACTGCCATGACAGTGCATGAAGCATGCTCAACTGCAAGTGCGCAGGCGCTACACCGGCACAGTGGACTGCCATGACAGTGCATGAAGCATGCTCAACTGCAAGTGCGCAGGAGCTACACCGGCACAGTGGACTGCCATGACAGTGCATGAAGCATGCTCAACTGCTAGTGCGCATGAGCTACGCCGGCACAGTGGACTGCCATGACAGTGCATGAAGCATGCTCAACTGCAAGTGCGCAGGAGCTACACCGGCACAGTGGACTGCCATGACAGTGCATGAAGCATGCTCAACTGCTAGTGCGCATGAGCTACGCCGGCACAGTGGACTGCCATGACAGTGCATGAAGCATGCTCAACTGCAAGTGCGCATGAGCTACGCCGGCACAGTGGACTGCCATGACAGTGCATGAAGCATGCTCAACTGCAAGTGCGCAGGAGCTACACCGGCACAGTGGACTGCCATGACAGTGCATGAAGCATGCTCAACTGCTAGTGCGCATGAGCTACGCCGGCACAGTGGACTGCCATGACAGTGCATGAAGCATGCTCAACTGCTAGTGCGCATGAGCTACGCCGGCACAGTGGACTGCCATGACAGTGCATGAAGCATGCTCACCTGCAAGTGCGCATGAGCTACGCCGGCACAGTGGACTGCCATGACAGTGCATGAAGCATGCTCAACTGCTAGTGCGCATGAGCTACGCCGGCACAGTGGACTGCCATGACAGTGCATGAAGCATGCTCAACTGCTAGTGCGCATGAGCTACGCCGGCACAGTGGACTGCCATGACAGTGCATGAAGCATGCTCAACTGCAAGTGCGCATGAGCTACGCCGGCACAGTGGACTGCCATGACAGTGCATGAAGCATGCTCAACTGCAAGTGCGCAGGAGCTACACCGGCACAGTGGACTGCCATGACAGTGCATGAAGCATGCTCAACTGCTAGTGCGCATGAGCTACGCCGGCACAGTGGACTGCCATGACAGTGCATGAAGCATGCTCAACTGCAAGTGCGCATGAGCTACGCCGGCACAGTGGACTGCCATGACAGTGCATGAAGCATGCTCAACTGCAGTGCGCAGGAGCTACACCGGCACAGTGGACTGCCATGACAGTGCATGAAGCATGCTCAACTGCTAGTGCGCATGAGCTACGCCGGCACAGTGGACTGCCATGACAGTGCATGAAGCATGCTCAACCTGCAAGCGCGCATGAGCTACGCCGGCACAGTGGACTGCCATGACAGTGCATGAAGCATGCTCAACTGCTAGTGCGCATGAGCTACGCCGGCACAGTGGACTGCCATGACAGTGCATGAAGCATGCTCAACTGCTAGTGCGCATGAGCTACGCCGCGGCACAGTGGACTGCCATGACAGTGCATGAAGCATGCTCAACTGCAAGTGCGCAGGAGCTACGCCGGCACAGTGGACTGCCATGACAGTGCATGAAGCATGCTCAACTGCTAGTGCGCATGAGCTACGCCGGCACAGTGGACTGCCATGACAGTGCATGAAGCATGCTCAACTGCTAGTGCGCATGAGCTACGCCGGCACAGTGGACTGCCATGACAGTGCATGAAGCATGCTGACCTGCAAGCGCGCATGAGCTACGCCGGCACAGTGGACTGCCATGACAGTGCATGAAGCATGCTCAACTGCAAGTGCGCAGGCGCTACACCGGCACAGTGGACTGCCATGACAGTGCATGAAGCATGCTCAACTGCTAGTGCGCATGAGCTACGCCGGCACAGTGGACTGCCATGACAGTGCATGAAGCATGCTCAACTGCTAGTGCGCATGAGCTACGCCGGCACAGTGGACTGCCATGACAGTGCATGAAGCATGCTCAACTGCTAGTGCGCATGAGCTACGCCGGCACAGTGGACTGCCATGACAGTGCATGAAGCATGCTCAACTGCTAGTGCGCATGAGCTACGCCGGCACAGTGGACTGCCATGACAGTGCATGAAGCATGCTCTGACTGCAAGTGCGCATGAGCTACGCCGGCACAGTGGACTGCCATGACAGTGCATGAAGCATGCTCAACTGCTAGTGCGCATGAGCTACGCCGGCACAGTGGACTGCCATGACAGTGCATGAAGCATGCTCAACTGCAAGTGCGCAGGAGCTACGCCGGCACAGTGGACTGCCATGACAGTGCATGAAGCGTGCTCAACTGCATGTTCGCATGGGCCACACTGGCATAGCTGAGTGCTATGTGAATTCAACGTGTGCATTGGCCACACCGGCACAGCAGACTGCCGTGGGTTTCTGTTGACGTATAGTTGAGCTTGTTTCGGCTCTATCTGTTCCACTCCCTGCTAGCGTGCGAGCCCCGATCCAAGCAGATGGACAGATGATCAAAATCATCCTGGCGGTTGGGTGGCGTGGCGTGGCTGTGCAGTGGGTGAAGAGCTTTTGTAGCCTGCTGATGAAAACTAAGAATGCCCAAATTTTTTGATGAGGTTACCCTCTATGGTCAGGGCTAACATGGCCCATAGCTAGTAGGTGATGGCGTACGTGGTGGTGCTTGTCGAGGGTCCCCTCCAGTGTCGCGGCGTCTAGAGCCCCACCGGTCCACGCTGCAATTCGCACCAGTAACACTGGAGAAGTTTAAGTAATGTTTAAATGTTGCATATTTTTGCGGCGCAGATCTGCGAAGTCTAGCTCCCAGCTGGTAGCTTGAACCAGAGCACGATATCCGCATGCGACAAGTTGGGGATTCACGGTTTCACTCTGTAAACGTCGCAAAAACAAATACACACAGTGCTTGGTTTCTGAGGATCCCTGGATGCCCTAGGCTCATACTGTTTGGGACAAGCTGTTCATTGGCATTGATCTCCTTTTGCGTGCGACGGCGCTTCGTGGCATCCGCATTCCATTTTGTTATTAGTGCTATGGGAATTTAATCACAAAGCGTGTCCTGAGGGCCGATCAAGATACACTAGTGGGGCTTGCGTACTCCACCGCCGACAGCGGCTTCCAGAGGGCCGCTTGTAGACACGCACGCGACTTGGCGCGGGTCGCACTGTTCGCAAAGCCAGCTTCGTCCTGTCTACACGAATTGAAACAAAGTGAAGTCAATACGCCAGTATTACAGTTGATCCACTCTGTTCGACGTCTAGGCATAGCAGAGCTGTACTGAAGTCAGCTTGGAGGTGCCCAAGTTAACGCAACTCAAGATGGTACATCCAATCAATGCGGCCATGATCACGCTGCGGTACGATCAAACATCGAGTAAATCGTGCATTTTATCACAGCTGAAGTGGTGAGTGGAGCTCTGTGTTACATCGTCTGACCTGGCTTGACGTCGACTAACAACTCCACGGCTGCGTGCCTTGACGCCTCCCCACGGTTCGTGCTGAAATGCTGGCACCAGCCACACCATCGATATGGTCAGCTAGACGATATGTGCATTCGAATATGGTGCTCTGGAGGGCTATGAAAGACACCACTATCGCGCCCTGTGGTGCTTAGCAGCCCACGCTATGGGCTAAAGTCCCAGCAGTCCGATCTCGATGCTATCCTGGACCTTTGATTCTCGCTATTGTGGCTTTGTACCGATTTCGAGTCTGAATGTGGTGTGCACGTTGGAATAGCTGATCAAGCCCGCAATTGCCCTTTCTCTGCCCGCCCTTGGATGATCATGACGTCGACCCTGTCGAGACCACCGCACAATAATAATCGCAGTATGCGTGAACACAGTAGATGCCAGTGCTGTCCAGTCTGGCGCACCTCGACCTCTCGAGTTGGTGCGGGCGTTTGTGACTTAGCAGAGACGCATGCTGTTGTCAACCGACCAGATTTTGTGCAGAATATGTTGAAGAACATCCCTGAGGCTGTAAGGGACAAGCAGGATCATTTTTGCGACACCAAGGCTGTGAAAAGACGGATTCGCTGAGCTCGTGAGCTTGATACCGGATTCACTTATCATGCTGGGGGCCGTCGAAGCGTTCGAGTTCTGAGCCGCGATGGTGTGATACCTCTTCAACTTGCTCATCCCGTCCAGAAGGCATTCTGATAAAGTGCATCTGAGAACATACCCGGCTTGAGCTTGTGACTGTCTTGCAGCTGCTATCTCTTCAATTGAAATAGCGCGCGCTTGAATCTATCTATCTATCTATCTCAGTAAAAGAAATAGCGCGCGAACATCTAACATGTGTCTATTATGTGTCCATCTATGCAAATCTTCTCTAACCTTCGAGACCAGTGTCTTCTATTTTACTGCGTGCAGGTGCAGGCATCGATGGCTTGCCCAACGTAATACCGGTGTACCGCGGTGTGATGTGAGCTGGAAGACACGGATGCGTGCAGTCCTTGCGCGTGCGTAAGAGTTGAGACAAGATACGCTCGCAGGGGATGGAATCTGATTGGTCACTATGATCACATGTACTTGGATCCTTAAGAATGTGGAAGGTGACTCTTGCAATTGTGCGTGGTTGTTGATATCGTGCCCGTGTGTGCTCGTATGGATTTGGTCACCGCCCGGCGAGTCGCCGGAGAGCATGCAGTTCTGGCGTTGAGGAATCCGAAGAAGGCGAAATATATAGAGTAATCTGTACAAAATGCCACCCGCGTGCGCGCCGCGCGACCAAGGTCGTCGTAGTAATGCTGGGGGGCAGTGTGAGTGCGGTCAGGAGTCATATTGCGAGATCTCATCCACGCGCGATGCATCATATGATGAGTACGCTCACAGCAGTCAGGGGGAGATGCTGCAGCGGGTAGATGTGCGGGCGAGGATATTTTTGCGGCAAACAGCTCCTCTACTGCCGCCGAACCTAATCCAACGAGGTCAGCTCTTCGCCACCGATGCTAGCGTCTCAGGCAGCGCTTTGCGGTGAGGCGAATGTAGTCTCCGGTGCCCTGACAGCGCAGTTTGCGACCATGGTCCACCTGCATCCATCTCCCGAGCGCGGCCTATGACTCTATCTCCAATATGCTGTTTCAACTGCCGTGGAAGAGTGCAGACTCTCACGCCCAGTCAGTTTTTGAGACAGTGGTGCAACTTGCGCCAGGCTTTCCTCTTTTGTCTGCGTCATTTGACAGGGCAGCACAAGAAGGCTCGCTTGGATCAGATGGATAACCACTTCCAAAACTATGCTGAGCGTGTACAAGCGGTACGAATCTTGTTTTTTGTACTTGTTGGGATGTGAACTGGTGCAAAGCCGCCGCAGCGATGTGGCACGTCCTTGTACCATCGCCACATCCTTGTACCATCGCCACATCCATCATCCTCATATTCCCGTGCATGTTTTTGAAGGCAATGCCCTACTCACAGCCAAGCTCCATCATGCAGTCGTGCATGTCTCACACCAGTTGAGATGTCAAGGGCGGGTGCGTTTTACTTGGAGTATTGGATTGAGAGAATGATCTGGTTTCTGAAGCATTATTTGAAGGACATAGTAAAAGACAATGGAGAGATCATTTTCATCAACGATTTGTTGCTCGTGAAGGCAGCTCAGTCATGTCGGTGCGAGTTCCCCTCCCATTGCCTCAATCTAGAGGAGAGGCGAAGCACTGCCCGCCCATGCACCCCGACATACGACAGACCACGAAAAGATGACGGAGGTGCACTGTGTCTGGGCCTCGAGTCGAGAAGGGCCCTCTGATGAGGAGGTATCGAAAGTGATTGAGTTTCTTCCCAAGTTCCTTCACGATGACGAGCCAGAGTTCAGGGCACGTGGCTGGCCGGCGGTAGACATGTCAAGTCTGATGAACATGGTCACAGAAACGACGGATACAGGTGGACAAGTTCCTTCAAGCGAGCTTGCCTACCGGCGAGATTTTTGACTTGAGGATCAGAAGCAGTCCACCTGTAGTCACTGCCAGATGTGTCTACCCGTGTGCTGCCTGCACCAGTGACTCTGCTTTGTGTCGTTGTACTGCCCTGTGCCTCCCGGGGATGCCCTCCAGTACCGAGCTATATGTCGTGATCCAGCCATGCACAGGACTACGTGACCATGCATGGTGTCATACACCAGGACTACGGTGACCATGTATGCGGGGAATCACGGTGCTGATCCCGAGTGGCTATGGGGCAGCCATGCACCCGATGGCTGACCATATGCACGAGCAATGCATGCAAGATTGCGTGCCGCAGACATTGATTCTGATCGTATCCGTATGAGACGTTGATTGAACGCTTATATAGGCTCTACAGATCGTAGTGTAATCACTCTCTCTTTTACTGTCCAAAGTCTCACGTGCATTCATCCTCCAACTGAAAGTACAGGCGCTGTCACGGACAGATACCTAAGACAGCAAGGATGTGAGGGCACCAACCCCTGCGCATGACTACGACATGCTCAGGATCCCACAGCCTTAGGCCGCGATCCACTGAATTACAACATGGTATCGGTGATGATTGTGGGTATTCTTGTGATGTTATTAGCATGCGGTAGAGTCCAGGGGGAACCTGCGGTTACGGCCGCACACTCGCGATGAGTGAGTGTGCTACACCGCTCTAGTGTATAGCCGACCGTAGAGAGACTAAAAGCTAATGCAGAATGCTACGGCGGAGCTGCATATGCTTGTGTGCTGGTCTCGCAAAGAGGCCTACGGGTCTGCGTTTTTCCGCGACATACGGTGGTCATGTTGTAGGACACCACCACTCCGAAACGATTCAATGGCATCTCGCCAAGGGTCTATCGGTTCTGACGGTGTGGAGGGAGCAGTTAACCTTCCGCATCATCGCACTCGCTCTACAGTGCGCCGCGAGCAGGCCGCGGAGGGTCAGTCCATGCCCGCGGGGAAGGACAAGACGCTGGGACCTACGGGTATCTCAGTGTTAACCCTCTGCAGGCCGCCATGCCGGGCAACGCTGATCCTACGGGGAATGCGGGTGCTCAGGCAGCGGTGCACGGAGCGCAAGAAGTGCCACACGTTGCCCAGACAGCATGGGCAGCGCAGCAGATACCACCCGATACCGCAGCCTTCGCAGGCTGCGATGTCATCCGGGGCGGCAGCAACAGCCGGGTCGATCGATGTTGCAACTCTCGCGAGCGCGCTATCGCTCGTAATGCCTAAGTCTATGCGGGAAAGTCGCTAGTAGAAAAGCACAAGTTCCCGGTATGGAACCACAGATATGATCACTTTCGGGTGTTCAAGAAAGAGGTAGAGAGTTGGGCAAACATGGTGGGGGAAAGTAGCCTGCTAGTAAATGATCCACTGGCACAGAATAGCCAGGCTCATGAGTCAGTCAAGCATTGGCTATTCGTAACACTACCAAAGGAGGATAGAGATTTCGTGTCAGACTGCAGTTTTGTCCATGAGATGTGGGCACTGTTGCATGCCAACTACATGCCTTCTGTCGAAGTAGAAATACAGAAGCTATACCAGCAACTCAGTGGTGCCAGACAGGTGGAAAGCCACTAGAGAAACATGTCAACGAGGTAGTTGGTATAGTGAACCAGATGAGGGTCTGGGAGAAGCTGTGCCTGATCAGCTATACCGTTCTAGGCTACTGGCAGTGGACAGAGAGTATGCACTGCTGCAGCCGATGCTGCAGCAACTGCCAGTACAGCAGATAGTGTCTACGCTGCTGACGCATGCTCAGAATAGCAGCCAGTCTGCCCCATTGCGATTCCCACGGGACGATCGCGGTGGTCAGCAGAGATTTGGGGGGCGAGGGTATCGTGGTGGACACCACGGTGGTCGCCACGGTACACCCCCAGAGGTTGCCGCAGTGGGAGCAGGGGGAGCAGATAAGCGCAAGTGCTTCAATTGTGAGAAGCCTGGCCATCTGCAGAAAGATTGCCCTTTGCTCTCCGCAGAGGTCAAGCAGTTCCTACAGAAACAGGCAGCTGCAGGGCGAGGCCGTGGCAGAGGCCGCGGGGGCCTCAGGTGGCTGTGGTAGACCTAGCGGAACTGCGAGCTGAGTGTGCTGATGGGCCGTCGCCCAACATGCCATACACCTTTCTGGTGGATAGCGGGTCTGACCTGAACATCTGCTTTGACTATAGCATGTTCAGCGAGATCAAGCCACCAGATATCACAGAGTTCCAACCCTTAGATCAGGGCAGGCTTAAGGTATATGGCATGGGCACTATCAGGGCGAATGTGGGGAAGTACGTGACAGTACAGGGCGAGCTGGTGCCTGTAGTGTTGAGAGAAGCTGTCTAGTCTAGTGCTGAGTGGATAGTGCGAGTGGCTAATGCATGACGTACCAGTCCATGCTAGTTGATGATCAGAGTTGTGATTCGGGACGTTGAATGTATATAGTCTAGCTGTGGTTGGTGAGCATCATCGAGTGCTCACTGACTTCCCGGTTTCACGACAGGTGTGTTTGCCGGCTCACTGCATGTCAATGTCGCACCTCTGTGTAATTTCATCGAGTGCTCACTGACTTCCCGGTTTCACGACAGGTTATGGGCCCATCACGCTACCACTGCGTTATCATGCACCCCAAGGATATTAAATTAGGCCTTGAGCTGACCCAGGCCAATGCCGTTCAGTGGTTTCAGCGCATGGAGATACTGCTTCGCAGTGTCGAGTGCTGGGACGCTGTTACGACTGGTGCTGGGGATGACCAAAAGTTGAATGACACCCGACTTGCAATTTCATGCAATGTCGGCGATGATTTAATACATGTCATAGACCCCTTAAAGCCTCCCAAAGACTCGTGGGAAGCGCTGAAGAAACAGTTCAGTGGGGTAAGCAATGCGAGAAAGATGGCTATCTCACGCAGCCAAGCTTGCTTTCGCAAGATACCGGATGAGTCGCTTGATCAGTTTCTGACCAGAGCAGAGCAGCTCCGCGCTGAGCTCATTTCAGCACAGCTGTTCAAGGAAGCAGAATTCAGTCTAATGTTCCTTGCCGCTCTAGATGAAACAGACTACATGGCCTGGGCGCAGGCGATTTCGGCCCAAAAATCGCTGCCTTCATTTGCCGACATCACTGAGAATCTACGTGGCACCTTCTATCAGAAGCTGCATGACAGCTCAGGTGCCACGTCACATTCTGGAGCATATCAAGTTGATTCCAGTCAGCAACGGATAAAATGTGAATATTGCCACAAGTCAGGCCATCAGATCTTGCAGTGTTTCAAGCTGCAAAACGATCAGAAGTCATTCAGCAATGACTCCAGCCGTGGCAGAGGCCGTGGCAGAGGCCGTGGCCGTGGCCGTGGCGGCAGAGGTCGTGGCCGAGGATCCAACGCCAACCAGACCTCCAGCTCAGCTAGTGCATTCGTTTGCATTTCCACCAGCAAAGTGTCTACAGCCAGAGACAAATGGCTGTTTGACTCCGCCACCACTGACCACATGGTGAACCGGCCTGAGTATCTCCATGATGCGCAGCCGCTGAAGACCACATGCACTGTGGCAAATGAGCAGACGGAAGAAGTCACTGCCATCGGCACCGTCAAGGTCATCAACCATTATGGTGATCGTGTCACGCTCAAGAATGTATTGCTCGTTCCGAAGTTGCAGCACAATCTGATCTCCCTCAGCCGCGATGATGATGCGGGCATGTCCTACACCGGCAGAGGAGGCAGAATCAATCCTTCGTAAGAAATCCAAACAGCTGTTGATTGCCACCAATGTCAATGGCCTCTACGAAGTCGACTGTGAGCCACAGGTCTCAGATCAGATGCCCGAGACGCACTTGCGTCACAAGTCCAAGATGCTGTGCTGTGCACCGCCGGTGATGGTCATGCCGGCTTCAGCACCCTGCCAAGATGTCTCGAGGCGAAACCGTGCAAGGACTGCTCCTGCGCACGAATTGAGAAGCAGCTGAAAGTCCACAGCTGTTTGCAACGCCATGTGCGGAAGGGAAGATGAAGAGAGCTCCCTTCCCAGCACGCCATGAGCGAGCGACCTCCCAAGTTGAGCGCTTGCATGTCGACATGGCAGGTCCATTCGTGAGATCGCCCAGCGGGTCTCACTACTACCTGGTGATCGTTGATGATTTCAGCGTTACAAGATTGTGCTTCCACTGACCAACAAGTCTGATGCGGCTGATGTGCGCTGAAGGCCATTCCGGCATCTGAGAAGAAGTAACAAAGCAGACGTCCGTGCTGTCCGGGTATGACCGCGACACAGTTTTCTCTCCCAGAAGGTGCAGAATATCTTGAGGAGCGAGGAATTGATTCCCAGCCGACGTCAGGGTACAGCCCTACACAGCCGACTCAGCAGCCCGTGCTGGCAGCCGGCTCCACAGCACGCATGCACTGCAGCCACAGGCAGATGCAGGCAGCTCATGGCGAGCAATCCACTGTTCGATGTTGATGAAGCAGGCGGATCAGCGCGCCCGCGCCAGCAGCGCCGCAGCCCAGCTCCCAGCCAACCACGCCTCGGCGCAACCCAGCGCGCAACAGACAACCACCTCAGGAGCTGTACCAGAGGTACCTTCATGGCCTGCCGCACAATGCACAGGTACATTTTCAGCTGTAGGGCTCCCTCCGGAGCCCAAGACAATGCAAGAAGCACTTGCTGGTCCAGAAGCGCCATTTTGGCGCACAGCAGCTGAAGAAGAGTTCAACTCTCTGGTGTCCATGAATGCGTGGGAGCTCATGATGGCTCCCCTAGGCTACAAAGTCATTCCATGCAAGTGGGTTTTCAAGCGAAAGCTCAACGCAGATGGCTCCATCGAGCGATACAAAGCTCGGCTTGTGATCAAAGGCTTCTACCAGAAAGAAGGGATTGATTACAATGCAGTGTTTGCGCCCGTGGTGCGCGCAAGCACAGTGCGCCTGTTCTTCTCTATCGTGGCCAGCTACGATCTTGTTTGTCATTGCGATTGACATTAAGAATGCGTTCATCCAAGGAGGACCTTGAGGAGCAGATCTTCATGCAACAGCCAGCTGGCTTTGCTGACAGCACCGGCCGTGGCCTGTCTCCTCAACAAGAGCCTCTACGGGCTCAAGCAGGCTCCTCGTGTCTGGAATAAGACACTCCTCAGCCCACATTGTCTTCCTCGGGTTTCGTCCAGAACAAGAGTGACGGCGCATTGTTCATGTTGTTCTCAGAGCAGCTTGGCTTCATGCTCATCTTGTGCTACGTTGACGACATTCAGATCGCAGCCAAGAAGTTGTCCAGCGTTCAGTCCGTCAAGAAGGCAATTCTGTCCAAATTCCCCGGCAAGGATTTAGGAGAGTCGAAGTACTTCCTCCAAATGTCAATCCAACGGAACCGCCTCCAGAGGACCATTTGTTTGAAGCAGCAGCGTCACATTGAGAAGTTGATTGATAAGCATGAGCTCAAAGACGCCTGGCCTGTTTCCATTCCCATGATCTCCAATGTCTACAAGGATCCACCAGGGTCAGATGTCACAGATGTTGCAGCAGTCTCACAGTACAAGTCCATTGTGGGAGCACTGTTGCACATTGCCAACTACACCAGGCCAGATATTGCCTTTGCTGTGTCATTTCTGGCCAGGTCCACCGCTCAGCCAACATGCAGCAACTTCGCTCGGCTGAGAGATGTTCGCTTTATCTGCATGGCACTGTCTCCTACAGCTTGTGCTTAGGTGGTTCTGAATGTGCCTTGCATGCTTATTGTGACTCTGACTGGGCTGGTTGTGTTCAGACTCGCAAATCGACCACAGGTTTTTGTGATTAAATGCGGTCTAGGAAGTGTGTCATGGAAGTCCTCAAAGCAGCCAACATTGAGCCGCTCGTCATCTGAGGGCAGAGTATATAGCAGCGGGAGAAGTTGCTAAGGAAGTCCAATACTTCTTTGATTTGGCTCCACAAGTGGGATTGGGGTCTACATGTATACCAGTGGGTATTGACAATCGAGCAGCGAAGTGCTTAATTGAGGACCCTTTGTCAGCTGCACGTACGAAGCACATAGAGATTGTGTATCATCATGTGAGAGAGAAGGTCCAGCGACATCAGATGAGATTTGTTTCCGGTGCCAACGGCCGAGAACCCAGCAGATGTGTTTACAAAGCCATTGCCCCAACTGTTGTTTGAAACGGCATCGCCAGACGCTTGGTGTTGTGGCCCTAGACTACGTGGGAGTGTTGAGAGAAGCTGTCTAGTCTAGTGCTGAGTGGATAGTGCGAGTGGCTAATGCATGACGTACCAGTCCATGCTAGTTGATGATCAGAGTTGTGATTCCGGGACGTTGAATGTATATAGTCTAGCTGTGGTTGGTGAGCATCATCGAGTGCTCACTGACTTCCCGGTTTCACGACATGTAGACATTGAGCTAGATCATGTTTACTGGGTGCCAGCCAGCCCGATCAATATCCTATCAACGACTGTGCTGAAGCGGTCGAACGTATACTTGCACACAGGCAAGGCAAACACAGTAGAGATGCCGGGTTTTTATGACCAAGCACAAACATTTGTGGGCAACTGTGAGCAGGGAGTTGATAGTGATGATAACCCCACATTGAGCTGGTATTGCGGGACGGGCAGACCAATATGGGAACTGCGCCCTGTAGATTCAGGGATAGACTGGACCAGTGCCAATAACCTTTTCCACAGAAATAGGAAATGGGTTGGTGAGCAGGCGAGAATCGCTGCGGTAGATGGTGTACCTATTGGTCAGAGATCTTCTTACCGACTTGACCCAGCATTTCTGGTGCACCTCTCGTTTCATCATGCGGGCAACCGGATTCTCAAACTGATGACTGAGAATCCAGACCTGTATGACCTCAAGTTGCCTAAACCCACGGGAGTAGCGCTTGAGTGTCATGGTTGCCACGTGGCGGAACAGAGAAGTGGTGACAGAGCACAGCATGGGGGCAGAGTGACAGAGAATGCCTCGTATGCTGGAGAAGTGTTGCATGCGGATCTGGCTGGACAGATTAAGCCAGTAGGCATAGGAGGAATGAACTACATCCTGGTAGTAGTGGATGAGTACAGTAGGTACTCACATGTGATCCCGCTGAAGTCGAAAAGCGGTGCTGCGGAGATGATATGTCTTCTGATAGAACGCATCCGCACTCAGATTGTCTATGAGAAGGAGGTAGGGGTGCGGAGGCTGCACACGGACCAAGGAGGTGAGTTCAGCTCGAGTCAGCTGGCTCAGTACCTTGAGTGGCGAGGGATAGTACACACGTTCACTGACACCGCCCAACATGAGTCAAATGGGTTGGTAGAACGAAAGATCGGTGTGCTGAACACGTCAGTGCGGGCGAGTCTGCTGCAGGCAGCAGTGCCTGCATTCCTGTGGCCGGAGGCATACATGTGCGTGAACCATGCACACAACCTGACGCCGAGCACAGCACTGGAGGGTGTGAGGCGGAAGGAGGCAAAGCAAAAGCTGGAGGATAGGTTTGTTGCCACCAGCTCTGAGCCATGGTCCACGAACGTGCAGCAGCAGGCTAAGCAGCTGAGGGTCAGGAAGGCTGCAGCGCATGCGCTGAGTTTGAATGAGCTGTGTGAGACGCTGGTTGCCAGGAGAGAATTGGCATTTGTGGCACAGCATATGAGAAATGTGAATGTCAGAGAGATTGTGCCATACTTGTTGTGGTTTAGGAAGGTCAAAGAAGATGACTTCCGTCTCGTGGTGGCACAGGTGAAGCCTTTCGGGTGTCCAATGTATGTGTATCCAAGGAGGGAGCACTTCAGGCACCTGGAAGCGCGAGGAATCCTCGGTGCCTATATGGGACCGGGTGGAGGTCCTCACATGGACAGGGTTTACGTGAAACGTGGGAATGGGGGAGCAGTGCGGATGTACAGGCACACGGCTGCTCCACCTGCTCTAGTGAAGGATTTCGCGCAGCGATTTCACATGGCTGGGGAGGCTACGGCGGACCCAGTTGTGCTAGAGAACTATGAGCAGGGTGAGTTTGAGATCCTACCCGATCAGTACACCAGCGTAGTGCCGGAAGCTGAGTTCTTGCCCAACATGAAGAAGTGGGTGAAGAGCACTAGTGTGCGGGCAGTGCGTCCACCAGCCAGTCGTGAACACATGACGCCAGAGAGGGGCAGAAATGTGGATTGGGCTGAGGGGGAGCATCCGGGTCTGGGCCATCAACACTGGGAACCAGGAAGAACGCTGCATAGGCGTTTCAAACCGACAGACGAGCTACCTGAGGGTGAGCCCGAGTTTTCTCCTAGAGTGTTGGGTGCAGAGCTGCTGGCGCGACATGAGCGCTGGCATACACCAGAGATCAGTGAGGCAGTGGTTGCAGCGCGCTGTGATCATGCAGCGGCTGACAATGCTGCAGCCGTGGCACACTGGGACTATGATGCAGCAAACCAGCCGTCTGGGCCTCTACACCACGAGTTTAGGCCTGCAGAGACAATCCCTACGAGGGATAGGGCTGTGCTGCACATAGGGGACTGTGATATCCATCCGCTTCCAACTGATGAGGAAGTGAGTGATACTGAGTCTAGTGATGGAGGTGAGGATGACTCTGAGTCTGAGTCTAGATCCCGCTCGCGTTCAGCGGAGCCAGTCCAGCGGTCGATGGGCAAGGAGCCTAGTGAGCCACCCCCACCTATGCGAGCTGACGGTCACGGCGGCGGCCGAAGTCACCGCGGGTCCACGGTGTCAGGGCGTGATGACCGTGACAGATATGATGAGCCGAGGCATATATCTGGGTCTGAGGGCCAGGGGCAAGGCGAGCTACGGCATGTGCCTAGCGGAATAGCGACAGGAGGTGATGGCTCAGGGGGAGAGTCAGCACCAAGTGCCGCGAGGGGCAGCGGAGAACGTCTGGATCCGCCACATGAGGTGAGGGTTCGATGGGTTCCAAAGCCTTTTCACTTGATTCGCAAAATCTTAAGACCTGCTGTCCATGCTGTGGGAGCAATTGTGAGTGATGCTGCTGTTGAGCGCATTTCCCCGGAGGAAGCACGTGAGCATGTGAGTGATGCTGCGAGCCCCACAGTAATGAATGATGATGAGAGTGACGTCGGTGACTTGTCTGATGGAGTGTCAGCTGCAGCTGACAGTGTGCCTCCTGATGCAGAAAAGACGACGGGGCAGAAGGTGACTCCAAACGGTGGCCCTACTGCTAGCCTTTGTGAGTCCAGGCGTGCAGCTACCGTGAGGAAGAGGGTCGAGGCCGTAGTAGATGACCCAACGGTGCAGCAGGCCATGCGTGGTGCTCATCGTGAGAAGTGGATCACGGGAATGCTCGATGAGCTGACCTCCTTAAGAGAACATGATGTGTTTGAGCTGGTTGAGTGCCCAACAGGAGTCAAGCCTGTGACAGGCAAGTGGGTGCTTAAGATCAAGCGAGGAGCACAGGGTGAAATTGAGCGTTTCAAGGCCAGATACGTAGCCAGGGGATTTACGCAAGTGGAGGGCGTAGATTTCTTTGAGACATGGGCACCTGTGGGCAGTTATGCTACCTTCAGGGCTCTGTTATCAGTCTGTGCAGTAGAGGATCTAGAGACGAGGCATATAGACATTAAATGTGCTTTCCTGAATGGTGTTCTGGAGGAGGAAGTGTACGTGGCACAACCTCCGGTACTGGACGATGGGTCTGGTATGGTGTGGCGTCTGAAAAAGGCGTTGTATGGTCTGAAGCAAGCTACCAGGGAGTGGCACGAAGCGCTTGCAGAACTCTTGTTGAATATGGGTTTTGTGAGATCAGCCAGTGACCCTGCACTGTTCATTTGCAAAATAGGACGTTGTCTTATTTTTCTGTGGGTCGATGATCTGCTGATTTTCGGTCACAGAGAGCAAATGGATGATGCCATCAGAAAGATCCTTGAGGCTTTTGAGGGTCGTGACCTGGGGGAGCTGGGATATGTGCTCGGCATGGAGGTCATACGTGATCGAACTGCTCGCACTATCACCATCACACACAGAAAGAGCATCAGGGACTTGCTAGAGAGATTTGGCATGAGTGAGTGCAGACGGGCGCCAACTCTGTTGGTACCAAAGCAGAAAATGTTTAGTCTGAAGGAAGATCCTAGCCAGGCGAAGGCTACAGGCACAGAGCATAAGAGGTTTATGCAAGCCGTAGGAAGCATCCAGTATGTGGCAGTTGTGTCGCGTCCAGACATTGCGTTTCAGGCTAATGTCTTGGCCAGGCATGTGGCTGGGAGTGCTAAATGTCATTGGAATGGTGTCCTTCACGTACTGAGATACCTGCGAGGGACCATAAACTTTGGCTTGACCTTTAGTGTCTCCAATGGGGGATGTGAGGTGTTGGAAGCATTTACGGATGCTGACTTCGCCAATGGTGCTTGCTTGAAGAGCGTGTCAGGAGTAGTAGTCCGGATGCATGGGAACTGTGTGTTCTGGCGTTCGAAGAGGCAGACTATTGTGGCTGGTGATACAACTGAGGCAGAGCTCATTGCTATGAGTTCAGCAGCCAATGAGGTGATGTGGGCTAAGCAGTTGTGCACTGATCTTGGTTTGTCGGCTGTGAAGCCAACGCTGTGGGGCGACAACAAGAGTGCCAACTTGCTAGCAGTGAACCCCATCTCTAGTGACTGCTCTAAGCACATCAGGGTCAGGGACCTGAGGGTCCGAGAGTTCGTAGAACTCGACGAATTGACTATCAGTTGGGTTAGCACGGTAGACATGCTAGCTGATATGTTCACTACGGTGTTGGCAGGACCAGCACTAGCAAAATTTAGAGATAGACTGCAGCTTGCGGTAGTACAAGCTTAGTCTAGGGGGAGTGTCGTGATCCAGCCATGCACAGGACTACGGTGACCATGCATGGTGGCATACACAGGACTACGGTGACCATGTATGCGGGGAATCACGGTGCTGATCCGGAGTGGCTATGGGGCAGCCATGCACCGATGGCTGACCATATGCACGAGCAATGCATGCAAGACACTAGGACGATGCTGCCAGTCGAAAAATGACGTACTCCGAGGACACAGGCGGCAAAAAGCACCAAGGACGCCATCGTGACTCGAGAGGGACGTCATCTAGCGATCACAATCCCGTCCTCGGGAGACAAGGGCGCCAAGATGACGTAACTGGCTGGTGGCCGGCTGGGTATGACGTCCCCATGCCATCATGCGCACGGCTGGGGTACATCCGGATGACCCACAGGTGGGACATCTTGATGCCGTCACTGCCACCGCCACTGAGACGGCTTACATGCGGATGACGTCCTGGGTGGTGCGCGTAGCTGGTGACGTAACCCGGACGTAATCGGTGACGTCCTGCTCGGGTGAGCAGGAGATGCCCTGGCTAGAGCACATATAGGACGTTTAAGTAGACTTTGTGTCGGAGAAATTACCACTACTGGCCGTGGAATGTTGTGACTGTGGCACATCACAACAGAGACCTCGAAACAACGGAAGGCTACGATTTTGACATGGATTGGATAGCCAATGATGGAGTTGCAATAGGTCAATATGGACGTGAGATCAACCTCATGGAATGGTCCATATGCTCCATATGCTCACATGGTCCACACACAACGTTGCCAGCAGGAGAGGTGGAACACTGTATGTCTGTTATGCACTGCATGTGTACGCGAGGGCGACATGAAGCACTTGTAGCGAAAAGGCAGGTGCCCATGCCACCTTCACCGGAGCGGTGGGTGTCCGAATAGGCCTATTCGGACTCCCACCTCTGGGTGTCCGAATAGGCCTATTCGGACTCCCACCTCTGGGTGTCCGAATAGGCCTATTCGGACTCCCAACTCTGGGTTTCCGAATAGGCCTATTTGGACACCCACCTCTCCGGTAACCGCTGCACCAGGCACGAGTGTCCCTCTTATTGGGTAGACATACCTAAAATACGATGTCGAGGTGTCTATCAAGGATACCTATGGCAGCAAAGGACACTTGATTGTGCAGTCGTCGGCAACGTGTGCATTCGGTCCACATGCACCTAGCATGCTGCAAGGCATCAGGAGCACAGCGCTGCTACACAAACACCAACGATGTTTTTAGATGGTAATGTGAGTCACTTGCCCGCTACTGGGAGGGCGGGGTTACAACGTGGCGGACGATCTCGAAGGAGTGGCAACAACAGGAGCTCCCTGCCCGCATACGTCCGGCGGGACTCATTGGACTAGCATAACGTCGAACAAGAGAATCAAAGCTTCAAAATAGGCCGACTATGGAGCCGGCCCGTCGCTCGTGGACAGGCGGCATCATGGTACCTAATAACGCGCAAACACGCGTGCCGGACACACATCGAGCGTGCTAGAAGGCACCAATAGCATAGCACTGCTATACAAATACTACAGATGTACTTAGATGGGATTTACCTGCCCGCTAGCTGGATGGCGGGGTTACAACGCAGCGGACGATCTCGAAGGAGTGGCAACAACCGAAGCTCCCAGTCCGCAAACGTCCGGCTTGACTCACTGGACCTGCTTAAGGTCATACAGGAGAGTCAAAGCTCAAAGATAGACTGGCTGTGGAGCCGGCCAGTTGTTTGCATGACCGGTGGCATCATGGTAGCCACCATCGGGCAAATACGCGTGCCAATACCGAACAAGCAGTAGCGCAACGTGGTCTCAACTTTCAGTACCGAATATAAGAGATGGTAAGATGGTATCCACGTAAGATATCAGCGATGGTATCAGCAGCGTCAATTGATGTGCAGCGCACTGAATCGTCGGCGAGCGAGGCTGCGCCGGCGGGACAGGTCATTGTAAACACAACATATGTTGGATTTGAAGCACTGTCTATATTCTTCATGCTGGCACCTGCACATTCATCCGGGGGCGTTGTAGCGATTTGAACGACGTGTACGCGTGCAAGCCACTACCGCGACAATCCGGTGGCGACCACGTTTGAGGTGAACTCCCGTGTTTCATTGGGCCACATGGTGCTACACATGCATTATGTCTGCGTATTGTCTGGTCTGTTGCCTCGGCGCTGCTGGGTCCTAGATCTGTCACCGTGTTACACGGAGATGAACGCAAGAGCCCGGCCGCGAGGGCAACAGCAGCTTGCTCTCCGCGCGGCAGCTCACGGGAAGGCAGGGCGGGCCAATCTGTCACCGTGTAAAACATGCATTATGTGTTACAAAGTGATAGATCCAGGACTCAGCAGCGCTGAAGCAACGGACTAGGAAACAGGCAAACAGACAGGCCCGCCACCGCAAGCACCAAGGCCACATGCATTATGTGGCATACTTTATGCCGCACTTTTGATATGACAAGCAAGCATATGACACAATGCAGGCCAACGCAGAGCAGAGCTGAGCAGACATTGCGTTGTTGCACATTGTGCAGTGTATTGCACTAGGCGATTATATTTGTATGTATTGCAGACGTTGTAGTGTAGGTACATGTAATATTCGCGGCGGGCTGTGATAACCGCTATGATCATAGCACCTGATCAGCACTGCAGCAGAGTGACAAGAGAGTGCATGCAGCATGCTCATCTATTTACTTGCATGGTCCACACAAGCAGGGCAGAGCGCCAGGAGCGCCGGGAGCGCGTAGCTATCTAGGAGGCATGCTCAACTGCACGTGCGGATGAGCCTCACCAGCACAGTGGACTGCCATGACAGTGCATGAAGCATGCTCAACTGCAAGTGCGCAGGAGCTACACCGGCACAGTGGACTGCCATGACAGTGCATGAAGCGTGCTCAACTGCAAGTGCGCAGGCGCTACACCGGCACAGTGGACTGCCATGACAGTGCATGAAGCATGCTCAACTACAAGTGCGCAGGAGCTACACCGGCACAGTGGACTGCCATGACAGTGCATGAAGCATGCTCAACTGCTAGTGCGCATGAGCTACGCCGGCACAGTGGACTGCCATGACAGTGCATGAAGCATGCTCAACTGCAAGTGCGCAGGAGCTACACCGGCACAGTGGACTGCCATGACAGTGCATGAAGCATGCTCAACTGCTAGTGCGCATGAGCTACGCCGGCACAGTGGACTGCCATGACAGTGCATGAAGCATGCTGACCTGCAAGCGCGCATGAGCTACGCCGGCACAGTGGACTGCCATGACAGTGCATGAAGCATGCTCAACTGCAAGTGCGCAGGCGCTACACCGGCACAGTGGACTGCCATGACAGTGCATGAAGCATGCTCAACTGCAAGTGCGCAGGAGCTACACCGGCACAGTGGACTGCCATGACAGTGCATGAAGCATGCTCAACTGCTAGTGCGCATGAGCTACGCCGGCACAGTGGACTGCCATGACAGTGCATGAAGCATGCTCAACTGCAAGTGCGCAGGAGCTACACCGGCACAGTGGACTGCCATGACAGTGCATGAAGCATGCTCAACTGCTAGTGCGCATGAGCTACGCCGGCACAGTGGACTGCCATGACAGTGCATGAAGCATGCTGACCTGCAAGCGCGCATGAGCTACGCTGGCACAGTGGACTGCCATGACAGTGCATGAAGCATGCTCAACTGCAAGTGCGCAGGCGCTACACCGGCACAGTGGACTGCCATGACAGTGCATGAAGCATGCTCAACTGCTAGTGCGCATGAGCTACGCCGGCACAGTGGACTGCCATGACAGTGCATGAAGCATGCTCAACTGCTAGTGCGCATGAGCTACGCCGGCACAGTGGACTGCCATGACAGTGCATGAAGCATGCTGACCTGCAAGCGCGCATGAGCTACGCCGGCACAGTGGACTGCCATGACAGTGCATGAAGCATGCTCAACTGCTAGTGCGCATGAGCTACGCCGGCACAGTGGACTGCCATGACAGTGCATGAAGCATGCTCAACTGCTAGTGCGCATGAGCTACGCCGGCACAATGGACTGCCATGACAGTGCATGAAGCATGCTCAACTGCAAGTGCGCATGAGCTACGCCGGCACAGTGGACTGCCATGACAGTGCATGAAGCATGCTCAACTGCAAGTGCGCAGGAGCTACACCGGCACAGTGGACTGCCATGACAGTGCATGAAGCATGCTCAACTGCTAGTGCGCATGAGCTACGCCGGCACAGTGGACTGCCATGACAGTGCATGAAGCATGCTGACCTGCAAGCGCGCATGAGCTACGCCGGCACAGTGGACTGCCATGACAGTGCATGAAGCATGCTCAACTGCAAGTGCGCAGGCGCTACACCGGCACAGTGGACTGCCATGACAGTGCATGAAGCATGCTCAACTGCTAGTGCGCATGAGCTACGCCGGCACAGTGGACTGCCATGACAGTGCATGAAGCATGCTGACCTGCAAGCGCGCATGAGCTACGCAGGCACAGTGGACTTCCATGACAGTGCATGAAGCATGCTCAACTGCTAGTGCGCATGAGCTACGCCGGCACAGTGGACTGCCATGACAGTGCATGAAGCATGCTCAACTGCTAGTGCGCATGAGCTACGCCGGCACAGTGGACTGCCATGACAGTGCATGAAGCATGCTCAACTGCAAGTGCGCAGGAGCTACGCCGGCACAGTGGACTGCCATGACAGTGCATGAAGCATGCTCAACTGCTAGTGCGCATGAGCTACGCCGGCACAGTGGACTGCCATGACAGTGCATGAAGCATGCTCAACTGCTAGTGCGCATGAGCTACGCCGGCACAGTGGACTGCCATGACAGTGCATGAAGCATGCTGACCTGCAAGCGCGCATGAGCTACGCCGGCACAGTGGACTGCCATGACAGTGCATGAAGCATGCTCAACTGCAAGTGCGCAGGCGCTACACCGGCACAGTGGGCTGCCATGACAGTGCATGAAGCATGCTCAACTGCTAGTGCGCATGAGCTACGCCGGCACAGTGGACTGCCATGACAGTGCATGAAGCATGCTCAACTGCTAGTGCGCATGAGCTACGCCGGCACAGTGGACTGCCATGACAGTGCATGAAGCATGCTCAACTGCTAGTGCGCATGAGCTACGCCGGCACAGTGGACTGCCATGACAGTGCATGAAGCATGCTCAACTGCTAGTGCGCATGAGCTACGCCGGCACAGTGGACTGCCATGACAGTGCATGAAGCATGCTGACCTGCAAGCGCGCATGAGCTACGCCGGCACAGTGGACTGCCATGACAGTGCATGAAGCATGCTCAACTGCTAGTGCGCATGAGCTACGCCGGCACAGTGGACTGCCATGACAGTGCATGAAGCATGCTCAACTGCAAGTGCGCAGGAGCTACGCCGGCACAGTGGACTGCCATGACAGTGCATGAAGCGTGCTCAACTGCATGTTCGCATGGGCCACACTGGCATAGCTGAGTGCTATGTGAATCAACGTGTGCATTGGCCACACCGGCACAGCAGACTGCCGTGGGTTTCTGTTGACGTATAGTTGAGCTTGTTTCGGCTCTATCTGTTCCACTCCCTGCTAGCGTGCGAGCCCCGATCCAAGCAGATGGACAGATGATCAAAATCATCCTGGCGGTTGGGTGGCGTGGCGTGGCTGTGCAGTGGGTGAGAGCTTTTGTAGCCTGCTGATGAAAACTAAGAATGCCCAAATTTTTTGATGAGGTTACCCTCTATGGTCAGGGCTAACATGGCCCATAGCTAGTAGGTGATGGCGTACGTGGTGGTGCTTGTCGAGGGTCCCCTCCAGTGTCCGCGGCGTCTAGAGCCCCACCCGGTCCACGCTGCAATTCGCACCAGTAACACTGGAGAAGTTTAAGTAATGTTTAAATGTTGCATATTTTTGCGGCGCAGATCTGCGAAGTCTAGCTCCCGAGCTGGTAGCTGAACCAGAGCACGATATCCGCATGCGACAAGTTGGGGATTCACGGTTTCACTCTGTAAACGTCGCAAAAACAAAATACACACAAGTGCTTGGTTTCTGAGGATCCCTGGATGCCCTAGGCTCATACTGTTTGGGACAAGCTGTTCATTGGCATTGATCTCCTTTTGCGTGCGACGGCGCTTCGTGGCATCCCCGCATTCCATTTTGTTATTAGTGCTATGGGAAAATTTAATCAACAAGCGTGTCCTGAGGGCCGATCAAGATACACTAGTGGGGCTTGCGTACTCCACCGCCGACAGCGGCTTCCAGAGGGCCGCTTGTAGACACGCACGCGACTTGGCGCGGGTCGCACTGTTCGCAAAGCCAGCTTCGTCCTGTCTACACGAATTGAAACAAAGTGAAGTCAATACGCCAGTATTACAGTTGATCCACTCTGTTCGACGTCTAGGCATAGCAGAGCTGTACTGAAGTCAGCTTGGAGGTGCCCAACGTTAACGCAACTCAAGATGGTACATCCAATCAATGCGGCCATGATCACGCTGCGGTACGATCAAACATCGAGTAAATCGTGCATTTTATCACAGCTGAAGTGGTGAGTGGAGCTCTGTGTTACATCGTCTGACCTGGCTTGACGTCGACTAACAACTCCACGGCTGCGTGCCTTGACGCCTCCCCACGGTTCGTGCTGAAATGCTGGCACAGCCACACCATCGATATGGTCAGCTAGACGATATGTGCATTCGAATATGGTGCTCTGGAGGGCTATGAAAGACACCACTATCGCGCCCTGTGGTGCTTAGCAGCCCCACGCTATGGCTAAAGTCCCAGCAGTCCGATCTCGATGCTATCCTGGACCTTTGATTCTCGCTATTGTGGCTTTGTACCGATTTCGAGTCTGAATGTGGTGTGCACGTTGGAATAGCTGATCAAGCCCGCAATTGCCCTTTCTCTGCCCGCCCTTGGATGATCATGACGTCGACCCTGTCGAGACCACCGGCACAATAATAATCGCAGTATGCGTGAACACAGTAGATGCCAGTGCTGTCCAGTCTGGCGCACCTCGACCTCTTCGAGTGGTGCGGGCGTTTGTGACTTAGCAGAGACGCATGCTGTTGTCAACCGACCAGATTTTGTGCAGAATATGTTGAAGAACATCCCTGAGGCTGTAAGGGACAAGCAGGATCATTTTTGCGACACCAAGGCTGTGAAAGACGGATTCGCTGAGCTCGTGAGCTTGATACCGGATTCACTTATCATGCTGGGGGCCGTCGAAGCGTTCGAGTTCTGAGCCGCGATGGTGTGATACCTCTTCAACTTGCTCATCCCGTCCAGAAGGCATTCTGATAAAGTGCATCTGAGAACATACCCGGCTTGAGCTTGTGACTGTCTTGCAGCTGCTATCTCTTCAATTGAAATAGCGCGCTTGAATCTATCTATCTATCTATCTCAGTAAAAGAAATAGCGCGCGAACATCTAACATGTGTCTATTATGTGTCCATCTATGCAAATCTTCTCTAACCTTCGAGACCAGTGTCTTCTATTCCAAGTCCTTCTTGACATTGTTGTGTTTCTTTGCTGCGCAACAAGCATTTTACGTACTCTCGTCTCCGCGGTGGCACAGCGACGCACCAGATTTTAATTGTTTCGCCTCAGGCTATTGTTCCGAGTCGACTCTGTGTCATGATATCAAGGACGCTGCACGCGCACTGTTTGTTTTTAACGATGTACACGTCATTGCCACATCAGCTTGGCATGATGATCTCATGACCGCGCGCGGGAGACCTCGGCTCAATTTTGTTTCCCCAATATTTCATGCATCATGCATTTCGTGCTGACGCTACGTTCCCTCGCACGTGCTACCGTGTGTTACACGGAGATGAACGCAATAGCCCGGCAGCGAGGGCAACGGAAGGAAAGTAGACGGCCAAAACCCCCGAAAGTAGACACCAGCAAAAAGCAATCACTCTCCCAGGCGAAAAAGCCACAACGAACCGACACAGCCGACACAACCACACCCACGCACCCACACGCACGCGCACTCCCGCACCCCTCCACTACGGCACCCGCGCCACAACCGCGCACAGCAACAACCACCACCGCACTACTGCCCACCCCAGCAAAACCAGCCACCACCGACCCCCCTACAGCTGACGCTACGTTCCCTCGCACGTGCTACCGTGTGTTACACGGAGATGAACGCAATAGCCCGGCAGCGAGGGCAACAGCAGGAAAGTGCTACCGTGTCTGGGGCCCGCAAAGCTCCTCCGAAGGTAGATCCGAGTCTTGTATATGTATCTGTCGCATGTGCACTTAGCTCAATACGCGGCTGGGTGTGACGATACAAGCTGTACGCGGCAGCACAGTCTTCTGGAAGCCTTCAGAAGGTCCTCGAGGAGGCAGAGATGCTTCTCTGACCTTCCGCGCACATGCCTGTGCCGAGGTTGCTGTGTTATGTGGTCACCAACACTGCTACGTGAGCATGCTCGAGAGAGCATGGCTGACGTGAGCATAGACCCTTCTAGAAAGGGGTGTTGGCGTGTGTGGGGATTAGCACATTGCAAATGGGCTAAAGGCAGGAGTCGCACACAGGCCGGAACACTATATAAGCGCTATGGTGTGCTGGCTGGACCTTAGAGGGTTTACACAGTACAGCTTGACACAACCCAGGTACAATCGGAGTACCGTCACAGTGGTATCGGCGATTGAGAGCTTACTTTCCATTACACTACAGTGTTCACAAGCTTGTCTAGGTCGTTCCCCAAGGTTAAACCATGGCTCCTCGAACCGCTAGAAAGCTTACGGCACAGGGCAGCGCCCCAGCCAACATAGCACAGGCCAGCGCGCCTGCTGCAAACGAAAGACCCACGAACGATACAGTTCCGAGAGTTGGGCAAGCGAGTGCTCCGACCGTAGTGCAAACTACTAACGTGGGCAACACGCACACACAAAACCAAAAACGCCGGCCAAAGCAGCGCTATGGCCGCGCGTGACGTCAATCATCCGGTTGACACCGAGATGACAGACGTGGACACGCGGGTTGCAAACCCAAGTGTCCCGGAATCAGGGACAGTGCATCCCACAGTCACGACCACCGAGGTCCGGGGCGTGACGCAAGGAATAAACCACCTTGCAGTCGACGGGCCTGATCGAACAGGCACCGTTGGCACGCAACAGGCGCAAAATCCGCCAGCGCCATCGCCAGCCGCGCCCGTGGTTGCCGCTGCGGCAACTTTCTCTGCGCAGGACGTCCAATTGATCGTCAATCAGGCAGTATCTACGGCGGTCGAGGCCGCGGTGACCCAAACGCGGACCACCTTGCTATCGGCACTGGAAAGGACTACACAGGTACCTACTCCCGCCAGAATGTCTGATAAATTGGGCGTGCGTGACCTGAAATTGCCTGAGTTCAAAGGCAGTCACAACGAACGGTCGAATTTCATAGAACCTGATTTTTACCTGCCGTTGTTGACGTGGACGAAGGAAGTTCTGGTGTTGCTCGGTGCTAGCGGTTTGCCCCAGCGTCAGCAAGCGTTTAGCATCGTTAATGCATTAGCGGGAGCTGCGCGTCGATCATTCCTTAGGACGTATCCAGACCTGAATCTCGAATCCAGCACGCCAGATGACGTGATGCGCAAGCTTATCGCGCTCGTGCCTGACCACAAGGCTATGTTCACACAGAACGCTCTAGACATGTGCTTTGCGTCCAAAACTCTGCGTGATGACATTGAGACATTCGGTATGCTCGTCCAGCATGGCGAGATGCCAGCCGATGGTTCCCATTTTTGGTACAAACATCTGGTTCAGAAAATTCTGTCCGTACGCTCAGACCTGCTGACGTTGTCGCAGAACTATCTCAACACGAGCCTTCAGTACCGTCCGACAGAGTCGTTCGGTGCGCTGATCACGAGGGCAATAGAAATTGTCTGCAAACTTGATCAGGAGGGGGTCCTCGTGCAGGTACTGCGTCACGAAAAACGCACAAAAGCTTCGGATATGTCTGACACCAGTGCGCCAAAAAAGCGAAAGACAGACTCAGCCGGGTCCGAGTCGAAACGCGGGAACAAGCACGGTGACATGTCATACGCAGCGCTTGCCAAACGGTTCGACCGATGTGGCAAGTGCGCCTACCATATTGCAGACCCGCATGAGCGTTCCCGCCATGAGGCGTCATGCACAGGCGAGAAGGACAAGAACGGCAACGACATGTTCGCTGCTCGCATGGGCAAAGTGCGATCCTTGGTCAAGAAAGGCCAGGCAGATAGAGTGAACAAATTCCCTAGCCGGAACGCCTCTGAGTCAGGAGGGAAAGCCCATAAGAAAGTGTCGTTTGCCAAGTGAGGGCACGGCGCTGGGTCCCTCTCTACCCTTGTCGCTACTCTAGGCAGTGTTGGAGACATTGCTCCCCATGAGTACGACAGTGTAGACGAGTTTCTGAGCTGTGCGGTAGAGAAAAGGTGTAACGTATTGGAAGTTGATCGCCCAGATCAGGTTGCGAGAGTGTTGACACACTACCATACGTGCAAGTCGAATTCACCCATGCGTACGGCAGCGTACTTTGCTTTGCCCAAGGCGGCACTGCCAACAGCGGCGACTAAGGGCATGCATGAGATGTACACTCTACAGTCGCGCGCTGACGACGCAGTATCTGAGCACGTGGTGTTTTACGACTCGCCAGCGTTGAAACGCGGGCCACATAAGTTGCACGATCTGCCACCAGGGCTACAGCAGTTTCATACAGCACCATTATTGCATGAGAAAGACAGTGATGGTGAATCTGTGAACAACGATCTGACGTTCGTGTTCTCTGCGTCGATAGCTGGTGTGCACTGCACAGCGCTCGGGGACTCCGGCGCGAAGCACAGTTTTGTGAGCAAAAGTTTTGCACAGCGACACAAACTGACTATTCACAAGAACAGTGTACCAATCGTTATGGCCGATGGTAGACAAACTGCCACCTCTGGTTATGTGCACTGCAAGTTGAAAATCCAGGCATATCAATCAGATGTCATGCTGCATGTTGTTGAAATGGTGCCAGGGGTAGATGTGATCCTTGGAGATGATTGGTTCATCACTGAGGGTGCCTGTATTGACTACGGCAACTCGGATGCCAGAGCATACGTGCCAGCGAGCATGTGGCTTAGGCGAAAACGCCTACGCATTCTTCCCATCAGAGTGCTGCTGTCGATGACTCGACACCGCACGCGGGTGCGCCAGACACAGCAGCGCCTGGAAAGATATCTCTGTTGTCACACGTACAAGCTGCTAGAATACTGTCGCGTCCTAGCATGGATCGGGCAACTCCATTCCTGGTCATGTGCCGCGATAAGAAGGAAGAATCCGCAGAGACATCAGAAACACGCGAACAGAAAGTGCACGCTCTGCTTGACGAATTCGCAGAAGTGTTTGATGCGCCAACTGTTGGTGAGCGGCAGGATGATACTCCTGAGGGCATTCGGTTGCAGCCCGATGCTACACCGCCCAACAGGCCAGCGTTCCGCTTATCCATGAAAGAACGTAAGGAGGTAGAAAAGCAAGTCCAAGAGTTGTTGGATGCTAGACGCATTGTGCCGTCAACCTCAGCATTTGGTGCACCAGTGCTGTTCGTTCCAAAGCCGGACGGTTCGCTGCGCATGTGTATAGACTACCGCGCACTCAATAAGTTGACACTTAAGAATAAGTACCCACTTCCTCGAATTGATGATCTGCTGGATAATTTGAGCGGTGCAAAGTACTTCACCTCCCTCGATTTGACATCGGGATACCACCAGATCGGCCTGCACCCCTCAGATTGGGAGAAAACGGCATTCAACACACATGTGGGGAAATATGAATGGCGAGTGTTACCATTCGGGCTTTGCAATGCTCCGGCGCTCTTTCAAGCGAAAATGAACAAACTGTTCTCCGGGCAGCTGAACCGGTTTGTGTGCGTCTACCTCGACGACATACTAATTTATTCGCGAACAGAAAAAGAGCATCTGCAACATTTGCGGATAGTGCTGGAAGTGCTGAAACAGAGTCAGTACAAAGCCAAACTGTCTAAGTGTGAGTTTTTCAAACCGGAATTGAAATTCCTGGGTCACATCGTGTCCACGGAGGGGATTAAGCCTGATCCAGCGAAGGTACAAGTGGTCAATGACTGGCCGCAGCCTCGATTCTGTGTATGAAGTGCGCAGCTTCCTGGGCCTGGCAAATTACTTCCGGCGATTCATTCGTAATTATGCGAAAATAGCCAGCCCTCTGACAGATCTACTCAAGGGCATTACGGCAACTGACCGGAAGGGAAAGCTGCTGCAGTGGGGCAAGCTCTCAGCAGAGGCTGCTCGCAACGTGCAAGAGGCGTTCACACATAAGTGGACCTCTGCGTGCGCACAAGCGTTTTCAGATCTGAAAGATGCTTTGATAAGTGCACCTGTACTAGCACTGCCAGACTTTTCCGAGTCGTTCACTGTTGTGTGTGATGCTTGTACAGCTGCACCGGCTGTGGGTGGCATGCTGCTCCAGAATCGGCACCCAGTCGCTTTCTATTCTAAGAAGCTGTCTGGGCGTGAAGCAAACTACTCTGCTTCCGACATTGAAATGCTTGCCGTTATCTATGCACTGCGAGAGTGGCGGTGTTACTTGGAGTTGGCAGACAGGCCATTTGTGATCGAGACGGATCATCAGCCTAATACATACGTTGATCAGTGTACCAACCCGCATACTCTGAAGCGCAGAGCGAGGTGGTTGTATGAGTCGTCAGCGTACGACTACGTATGGAAATATAGGCCAGGCGCGTCTAATGTCGCGGATCCGATATCGCGTGCACCGCAACACTTTGCAATAATGCAAGCTGGTGGTAAATGTGTGCGTACGCTTGACAGTGTAACGGCCCACCATCAGAGGAATTCTGTCGCTCTCTTCTACGCTGGTGTCCTGCGTGAGCCACGCACTGCTAAGGGGGGGAGACGGCGCAAGAAACAGAAACTCAATCGAGAAACTGTTGTGAATGTCCATCCTTCGGCACAAGCTGTCAAAGGCTATGTGGTTCACAATCTACTTGCCCGTTGCCCGACAAGGTTGCGAACAGATGCAGCGATCAGACCAGAAACGCTTTGACAGACTAAAACTGGTAAAACACCAGGACGGATTGTACTGGACGAAGAATGATCGCCTGTACATCCCCGACGTTGAAACGTTGAGAACAGAGTGCATAGAATCAGTGCATTCCCACCCGCAGTATGGTCACTACGGGGTGGCTCGTACGATCAAGAAGGTGAGAGAGGTTTTCCACTGGGAGCGCGTGTCAGTAGACGTGGCGAAATTCGTAAAGACTTGCGATTCGTGCCAGCACGTCAAGGCGTCGCACCAGTTGCCACAGGGCGAATTACACCCTCTCCCTATCCCAGGTCGACGATGGGAATCAGTGTCTTTAGACCTGATAACTGACTTGCCTGTAACTGAGCGGGGTTACAATACTATCGTGGTCTTCGTTGATCGCTTGTCGAAGATGGTGCACCTGGCGCCATGCACAAAGAATGTCACTGCCACAGATCTGGTCCACCTGTTTGAAGATACAGTGTGGAAGCTGCATGGAATTCCCAGCAGCATAGTGACAGACCGGGACGTGCGCTTTGGCGTCGTTTTGGGAGCTCTATGTGGGCGAGCACTTCGGCATTAGGAGCACAACCAAAGTCTCAGGCAAGCACCCCAGTCTGACGGGCAAACAGAAACGCCAATGGTGTGTTAGAGGATACACCTCAGGCATTATCGTTGACAACTCGCAGAAAAAACTGGGACAACGCCGTTGCCAGTGGCAGAGTTCGCCATGAACAATGCCCACAATTCGACGCATCGACAACACGGGCCGTTCATGCTGAACTACGGGCAGCATCCGACACTCCCATCTCGCAAGTTTTGCGCAAAGAGGAATGCGAGATGAACAAGTTCGTCGGCAGGTGGTCTGAGCAACTACAAGTTGCCAGAGGTGCCATAGAGGCAAGCAACAGCAAAAGGCAAAAAGGCCGGCTACGCGCAGGAATCCGCAAGTGAGAACCGGCAAGACCGAGTCTGGTCCCATCAAACTTCAAGCTAAGCAGAGTGCTTCAGTAAACTAGCGCCCCCGGTGACTGTTGTAATCCATTGACCGCGGCCTAAGGCCTGTGGGATCCTGAGGCATGGCCGTAGCTATGCCGCAGGGGTAGGGTTACTGTCACATACCTTGCTGTCTAGGTATCTGCCGGTGACAAGCACTGCATCTTCGTTGGAGGCGACGACACGTGAGACTTCGGGACAAGTAGAGAAAGAGTGATTACACTTACGATCGACAGAGCCTATATAAGCGTTCTCTAAACGACTCCATACGAATACGATCAGAAATCAATGGCTTGCTGGCACGCAATCTGCATGCATTGCTCGTGCATATGGTCAGCCATCGGTGCATGGCTGCCCCATAGCCACTCCGGATCAGCACCGTGTATCCTGGCACACATGGTCACCGTAGTCCTGTGTATGCCACCATGCATGGTCACCGTAGTCCTGTGCATGGCTGGATCACGACACTCCCCCTAGACTAAGCTTGTACTACCGCAAGCTGCAGTCTATCTCGAAATTTTCCCAGTGCTGGTCCTGCCAACACCTCACATCCCCCATTGGAGCCACTAAAGGTCAAGCCAAAGTCTATGGTCCCTCGCAGGTATCTCAGTACGTGAAGGACACCATTCCAATGACATTTGGCACTCCCAGCCATATGCCTGGCCAAGACATTAGCCGGAAACGCGATGTCTGGACGCGACACAACTGCCACATACTGGATGCTTCCTACGGCTTGCATAAACCTCTTATGCTCTGTGCCTGTAGCCTTCTCCTGGCTAGGATCTTCCTTCAGGCTAACATTTTCTGCTTTGGCACCAAAGGAGTTGGCGCCCGTCTGCACTCACTCATGCTGAATCTCTCCAGCATGTCCCTGATGCTCTTTCTGTGTGTGATGGTGATAGTGCGAGCAGCGCGATCACGTATGACCTCCATGCCCAGCACATATCCCAGCTCCCCCAGGTCACGACCCTCAAATGCCTCAAGGCTCTTTCTGATGGCATCATCCATCTGCTCTACCAGACCGAAAATCAACAGATCATCGACCCACAGAAAAATAAGACAACGTCCTACTTTGCAGATAAACAGTGCAGGGTCACTGGCTGATCTCACAAAGCCCATACTCAACAAGAGCTCTGCAAGCGCTTTGTGCCACTCCCTGGCAGCCTGCTTCAGACCATACAACGCCTTCTTCAGACGCCACACCATACCAGACCCATCATCTAGTACAGGAGGTTGTGCCACATACACTTCCTCCTCCAGAACACCATTCAGGAAAGCACATTTTATGTCTATATGCCTCGTCTCTAGATCCTCTACTGCACAGACCGATAACAGAGCCCTGAAGGTAGCATAACTGCCCACAGGTGCCCATGTCTCAAAGAAATCTACGCCCTCCACTTGCGTAAACCCCCTGGCTACATATCTGGCTTTGAAACGCTCAATTTCACCCTGTGCTCCTCGCTTGATCTTAAGCACCCACTTGCCTGTCACAGGCTTCGCTCCTAATGGGCACTCGACCAGCTCAAACACGTCATGTTCTCTCAAGGAGGTCAGCTCATCGAGCATGGCCGTGATCCACTGCTCACGGTGAGTGCCACGCATGGCCTGCTGCACCGTTGGATCATCTACTACGACCTCGACCTTCTTCCTCACGGTAGCTGCACGCCTGGACTCACAAAGGCTAGCAGTAGGGCCACCGTTCGGAGTCACCTCCTGCCCCGTCGGCTTTTCTGCATCAGGAGTCACACTGTCAGCCGTCGCAGACACTCCTTCAGCTAAGTCACCGACGTCACTCTCACCATTGAACACTGTGGAGCTCCCAGCATCATGCTCACGTGCACCCTCCGGGGAGATGCGCTCAACAGCAACATCACTCATAATGGCTCCCACAGCATGGACAGCAGGTCTCAAGACTTTGCGAATCAAATGAAAAGGCTTTGGAACCCATCGAATCCCCACCTCATGTGGCGGATCCAGACGTTCTCCGCTGCCCCTCGCGGCACTTGGTGCTGACTCTCCCCCTGAGCCATCACCGCCTGTCGCTATTCCCCTAGGCACATGCCGTAGCTCGCCTTGCCCCTGGCCCTCAGACCCAGATATATGCCGTGGCTTATCATATCTGTCCCGGTCATCACGCCCTGACAACGTGGACCCGCGGTAACTTCGGCTGCCGCCGTGACCGTCAGCTCGCACAGATGGGGGGTGGCTCACTCAGCTCCTTGCCCATCAACCGCTGGACTGGCTCCGCTGAGCGTGAGCGGGATCTAGACTCAGGCTCAGAGTCATCCTCACTACCAGATGCATCTTCATCCGCCTCCTCATCAGTTGGAAGCGGATAGATGTCACAGTCTCCCATGTGCAGCACAGCTCTATCCCGCGTAGGGATTGTCTCTGCAGGCCTGAACTCGCAGTTCAGTGGCCCAGACGGCTGGTCTGCTGCATCATATTCCCAGTGCGGCACAGCCTGCAGCACTGTCAGCCGCTGCAAGATCACAGCGCGCTGCAACCACTGCATCACTGATCTCCGGTGTGTGCCAGCGCTCATGGCGCGCCAGCAGCTCTGCACCCAACACTCTAGGAGAGAACTCAGGCTCACCCTCAGGTAGCTCCTCTCGTGGTTTGAAAACGCCTATGCAACGTTCTGCTTGGTTCCCAGTGCTGATGGCCCAGACCCGGATGCTCCCCCTCAGCCCAATCCACATTTCTGCCCCTCTCTGGCATCATGTGTTCACGACTGGCTGGTGGACGCACTGCCCGCACACTGGTGCTCTTCACCCACTTCTTCATGTTGGGCAAGAACTCAGCCTCTGGCACTACACTGGTGAACTGATCTGGCAGGATCTCAAATTCACCCTGCTCATAGTTCTCTAGCACAACTGGGTCCGCCGTAGGTTCCCCAGCCATGTGAAATCGCTGCGCGAAATCCTTCACCAGAGCAGGTGGAGCAGCCGTGTGCCTGTACATCCGCACTGCTCCCCCATTCCCACGCTTCACATACACCCTGTCCATATGAGGACCTCCACCCGGTCCCATATAGGCACCGAGGATTCCTCGCTCCTCCAGGTGCCTGAAGTGCTCCCTCCGCGGATACACATACATTGGGCACCCGAAAGGCTTCACCTGTGCCACACGAGACCGAAGTCATCTTCACTGACTTTCCGAAAACCACAACAAGTATGGCACTATCTCCCTGACATCCACATTTCTCTATGCACCTTTCCACAAATTGCCGCATCTCTCCTGGCATTCAGCTGCTCACAGAGCTCCTTCAGGCTCAGCGCAAGCGCTCCCGCTTCCGGACCCTCAGCTGCTTAGCCCGCTGCTGCTCATTCGTGGACCATGGCTCATGGCTGGTGGCAACTAACCTCTCTTCCAGCCTCTGCTTCGCCTCCCTCCGCCGAACACCTTCCAGTGCTGTACTCGACGTCAGGTTGTGTGCATGGTTCACGCACATGTATGCCTCCGGCCACAGGAATGCAGGGACTGCTGCCTGCAGCAGGCTTGCCCGCACTGACGTGTTCAGCACACCGATCTTTTCGCTCTACCAACCCATTAGACTCATGCTGGGCGGTGTCAGTGAACGTGTGTACTATTCCCCGCCACTCAGGTACTGAGCCAGGTGGTTAGAGCTGAACTCACGTCCCTGGTCCGTATGCAGCCTCCGCACCCCTATCTCCTTGTCATAGACAGTCTGAGTGCGGATGCGTTCTAGCAGAAGGCATATCATTTCAGCAGCACCGCTTTTCGACTTCAGCGGGATCACATGCGAGTACCTGCTGTACTCATCCACCACTACCAGGATGAAGTTCATTCCTCCTATGCCCACTGGCCTTTATCTGTCCAGCCAGATCCGCATGCAACACTTCTCCAGCATACGTGGCATTCTCTGTCACTTTGCCCCCATGCTGTGCTCTGTCACCACTTCTCTGTTCCGCCACATGGCAACCATGACACTCAAGTGCTACTCCGTAGGTTCAGGCAGCTTGAGGTCGAACAGGTCTGGATTATCTCGCATCAGTTTGAGAAACCGGTTGCCAGCACGGTGAACGCGATATGCACCAGGAAAAATGGATCAACCTGGAAGGAAGATCTCTGACCAATAGGTACACCATCCACTGCAGCGACTCTCGCCTGCTCACCAACCCATTTCCTATTTCTGTGGAAAAGATTGTTAGCACTGGTCCAGTCTGTCCCTGAATCTACAGGGCGCAGTTCCATATTGGTCTGCCTGTCCCGCAATACCAGCTCGGTGTGGGGTTGTCCTCAACTATCCACACCCTGCTCACAGTTGCCCACAAACATCTGGGCTTGATCATGAAAGCCAGGCATTTCTACTGTATTTGCCTTGCCTGTGTGCAAGAATATGTTCGACCGCTTCAGCACAGTCGTTGATAGGATGTTTATCGGGCTGGCTGGCAACCTAGTAAACATGATCTAGCTCAATGTCCCACAGGCACCAGCTCACCCTTCACTGTCACGTACTTCCCCACATTCGCCCTGATAGTGCCCATGCCATATATCTTTAGCCTGCCCTGATCTAGAGGCTGGCATTCTGTGATATCCGGTGGTTTGATCTCACTGAATATGCTATAGTCAAAGCAGATGTTCAGATCAGACCCGCTATCCACCAGAAACGTGTATGGCATATTGGGCGCTGGCCCATCACCACATTCAGCTCGCAGTTCAGCTAGATCAACTACAGCCACCTGCGGGCCACCGCGGCCCTCTGCCACGGCCTCGCCTGCAGCTGCTTGCTTCTGCAGAAACTGCTTGACTTCTGCTGAGAGCAAGGGACACTCTTTCTGCAAATGACCAGGCTTATTGCAGTTGAAGCACTTACGGTTGTCTGCTCCCCCGCTCCCACTGCAGCAACCTGTGGGGGTGTACCATGGCGACCACCGTGGCGTCCACCACGATACCCCTCGTCCCCCAATAACGCTGCTGACCACCGCGATCTTCCCGTGGGAACCGCGATGGAGCAGGTTGGCTGCTAGTCTGAGCGTGTGTCAGCAATGTGGACACTATCTGCTGCACTGGCAGCTGCTGCAGCATCGGCTGCAACAACGCATATTCTCTGTCTACTGCCAGTAGCCTAGAGCGTACAACTGGTCAGGCACATTCTCCCCCAGACCCCTCATCTGGTTCACTATGCCCACTACTTCATTGACATGCCTTTCTAGTGTTTGCCTGCTTGTCTAGCACCACTAAGCTGTTGGTACAGCTTCTGAATCTCTACCTCGACTGAAGGCATGTACTTGGCATGAAGCAATGACCACAACTCATGGACAAAGCTACAGTTGGACACGAAATCCCTATCCTCCTTTGGCAGAGTAATAAACAGCCAATGCTTGACCGACTCATGGGCCTGGCTATTCTGTGCTAGTGGATTCGTTCACCAGCAAGCTACTCTCTCCCAGTGTGCATCCCAGTGTGCAACCCAGTGTGCATCCCAGTGTGCAGCCTGAGCCACTTTGCTGCGCGTGCTTCGGCTCCGTGCACCGCTGCCTCACTCGCATTCCCCGTAGGATCAGCGTTGCTCGGCATGGCGGCTGCAGAGGGTTTACACTGAGATACCCGTAGGTCCCAGCGTCTTGTCCTTCCCCGTGGGGCATGAACTGACCCTCCGCGGCCTGCTCGCGGCGCACTGTGGAGCGAGTGCGGTGGTGCGGAGGGTTAACAGCTCCCTCCACACCGTCAGATCCGATAGATCCTTGGCGAGATGCCATTGAATCGTCTCGGAATGGTGGAGTCCTGCAACGATCACTGTACGTCGCAGGACACGCAGACCCGTAGGCCTCTTTGCGAGACCAGCACACCAGCATAATGCAGCTCCGCCGTAGCATTCTGCATCAGCCGTATCTAATCTCTCTACGGTCAGCTATACGCTAGAGCGGTGTGACTCGCTCATCGAAACGCACAGCCGCAACCGCAGGTTCCCCCTGGACTCTCTCGCATGCTAATAGACATCACAAGAACACCCACAATCATCACCGATACCATGTTGTAATCCATTGGACCGCGGCCTAAGGCCTGTGGGATCCTGAGCATGCCGTAGCTATGCGCAGGGGTAGGGTACTGTCACATACCTTGCTGTCTAGGTATCTGCCGGTGACAGCACTGTATCTTCGTTGGAGGCGACGACACGTGAGACTTCGGACAGTAGAGAAAGAGTGATTACACTACGATCGACAGAGCCTATATAAGCGTTCTCTAAACGACTCATACGGATACGATCAGAATCAATGTCTGCTGGCACGCAATCTGCATGCATTGCTCGTGCATATGGTCAGCCATCGGTGCATGGCTGCCCCATAGCCACTCCGGATCAGCACCGTGTATCCTGGCACACATGGTCACCGTAGTCCTGTGTATGCCACCATGCATGGTCACCGTAGTCCTGTGCATGGCTGGATCACGACACATGCACACAATCGACCATCACGCAACACGCCGTCATGCGAACTACGGGAGCATCCCGAACACTCCCATCTCGCAAGTTTTGCGCAAAGAGAATGCGAGAGTGAACAAGTCGTCGGCATGTCTGAAGCAACTACAAGTTGCCAAGAGGTGCATAGAGCAGCAGCAGCAAAGGCAAAAGGCCTCGGCTAATCGCCGCAGGAGACCGGCAGAGTTGCTAGAGGGTGGAGACCAGTGCGGTCCACATCAAACACTTCAGCTAAAGCAAGCTTCAAGTTTGAAGCTAGCGCCCCGGTACTTAGGCCATTTTCCGATTTGCAGAAGTGATTGTCAGCATAGGCTCAGCTTTCGATGTTGAGTTGCCCAACCCGT
This sequence comes from Ulva mutabilis, assembly GCA_900538255.1. Lineage (NCBI taxonomy): Eukaryota > Viridiplantae > Chlorophyta > Ulvophyceae > Ulvales > Ulvaceae > Ulva > Ulva mutabilis. The sequence continues at coordinate 16,094 of UNSF01000147.1, read as the reverse complement.
GCATCGCATGCACAATGTATTCCATGTCTCGTCCTTGAGAATACCATGGCGATGTCCTTATCAGCCCCAGCAATTCCGGAGGTTAGAGGACTTTCTGAATTGTTCTTTGAGGTTGATCACATGTCTGATATTAGGGATGTCCCTAGACCCAATACCATGTTGCATTGGGTAGGCGGCGGCCAAGGCTGGCATGATGCCATGCTTCTACATTGTGCGACCATCACATCCGGACTTGTGGTCGAGCCGCAACCAAGAGCCACTGACAGACGCTTTCCCCTTGTCGCTAGAGGAGCTGACTGACTTGCTTGAAGAGCGGCATTAATATTCGCGTCGCAACATGTACACCTTGCTGATCAGGCCAACCATGTTCGCAGATAGCGCGCCACGGAAGTGTATATTCGCTGCTGGTATAACAATCTTTTACTGCGTGCAGGTGCAGGCATCGATGGCTTGCCCAACCGTATACCGGTGTACCGCGGTGTGATGTGAGCTGGAAGACACGGATGCGTGCAGTCCTTGCGCGTGCGTAAGAGTTGAGACAAGATACGCTCGCAGGGGATGGAATCTGATTGGTCACTATTCACATGTACTTGGATCTTAAGAATGTGGAAGGTGACTCTTGCAATTGTGCGTGGTTGTTGATATCGTGCCCGTGTGTGCTCGTATGGATTTGGTCACCGCCGGCGAGTCGCCGGAGAGCATGCAGTTCTGGCCGTTGAGGAATCCGAAGAAGGCGAAATATATAGAGTAATCTGTACAAAATGCCACCCGCGTGCGCGCCCGTCTGCTTACCAAGGTCGTCGTAGTAATGCTGGGACTTTGGCAGTGTGAGTGCGGTCAGGAGTCATATTGCGAGATCTCATCCACGCGCGGATGCATCATATGATGAGTACGCTCAGCAGCAGTCAGGGGGAGATGCTGCAGCGGGTAGATGTGCGGGCGAGGAATATTTTGCGGCAAACAGCTCCTCTACTGCCGCCGAACCTAATCCAACGAGGTCAGCTCCTTCGCCACCGATGCTAGCGTCTCAGGCAGCGCTTTGCGGTGAGGCGAATGTAGTCTCCGGTGCCCTGACAGCGCAGTTTGCGACCATGGTCCACCTGCATCCATCTCCCGAGCGCGGCCATGACTCTATCTCCACATATGCTGTTTCAACTGCCGTGGAAGAGTGCAGACTCTCACGCCCAGTCAGTTTTTGAGACACAGTGGTGCAACTTGCGCCAGGCTTTCCTCTTTTGTCTGCGTCATTTGACAGGGCAGCACAAGAAGGCTCGCTTGGATCAGATGGATAACCACTTCCAAAACTATGCTGAGCGTGTACAAGCGGTACGAATCTTGTTTTTTGTACTTGTTGAGATGTGAACTGGTGCAAAGCGCCGCAGCGATGTGGCACGTCCTTGTACCATCGCCACATCCTTGTACCATCGCCACATCCATCATCCTCATATTCCCGTGCATGTTTTTGAAGGCAATGCCCTACTCACAGCCAAGCTCCATCATGCAGTCGTGCATGTCTCACACCAGTTGAGATGTCAAGGGCGGGTGCGTTTACTTGGAGTATTGGATTGAGAGAATGATCTGGGTTTTCTGAAGCAATTTATTTGAAGGACATAGTAAAAGAACAATGGAGAGATCATTTTCATCAACGATTTGTTTGCTCGTGAAGGCAGCTCAGTCATGTCGGTGCGAGTTCCCTCCCATTGCCTCAATCTAGAGGAGAGGCGAAGCACTGCCCGCCCCCATGGCACCCCGACATACGACAGACCACGAAAAGATGACGGAGGTGCAACTGTGTCTGGGGCTCGAGTCGAGAAGGGCCCTCCTGATGAGGAGGTATCGGAAGTGATTGAGTTTTTCCCAAGTTCCTTCACGATGACGACCAGAGTTCAGGGCACGTGGCTGCCGGCGGTTAGACATGTCAAGTCTGAAGAACATGTCACAGAAACGACGGGATACAGGTGACAAGTTCCTTCAAGCGAGCTTGCCCTACCGGCGAGATTTGACTGTTGTAAGGTATCAGAAGCAGTCCCACCTGTATGCCATGCCCAGATGTGTCTACCCGTGTGCTGCCTGCACCAGTGACTCTGCTTTGTGTCGTTGTACTGCCCTGTGCCTCCCAGGGATGCCCTCCAGTACCGAGCTATATGTCGTGATCCAGCCATGCACAGGACTACGGTGACCATGCATGGTGTCATACACAGGACTACGGTGACCATGTATGCGGGGAATCACGGTGCTGATCCGGAGTGGCTATGGGGCAGCCATGCACCGATGGCTGACCATATGCACGAGCAATGCATGCAAGATTGCGTGCCGCAGACATTGATTCTGATCGTATCCGTATGAGACGTTGATTGAACGCTTATATAGGCTCTACAGATCGTAGTGTAATCACTCTCTCTTTTACTGTCCAAAGTCTCACGTGCATTCATCCTCCAACTGAAAGTACAGGCGCTGTCACGGACAGATACCTAGACAGCAAGGTATGTGACGGCACCAACCCCTGCGCATGACTACGACATGCTCAGGATCCCACAGGCCTTAGGCCGCGATCCAACTGAATACAACATTGTATCGGTGATTGATTGTGGGTATTCTTGTGTATGTTCCTATTTAGCATGCGGTAGAGTCCAGGGGAAACCTGCGGTTACGGCGCACACTCCGAATGAGGTTGTGCTCACACCGCTCTAGTGTTAATATGCCGACCGTAGAGAGGCTAGAAAAGGCTAATGCAGAATGCTGACGGCGGAGCTGCCATTATGCTTGTGTTGCTTGGTTCTCGCAAAGAGGCCTACGGGTCGTGCGGTTTCCGTGCGACTAACGGTGGTCATGTTATGTAGGACACCACTCACTGACGAAACGATTCAATGGCATCTCGCCAAAGGGCTATCGGTTGTCTGCAACGTGTGGAGGGAGGGCAGTTAACCTTCCGCATCATCGCACTCGCTCTACAGTGCGCCGCGAGGAGGGCCGCGGAGGGTCAGTCCATGCCCCGCGGGGAAGGACAGACGCTGGACCTACGGGTATCTCAGTGTTAACCCTCTGCAGGCAGCATGCCGGGCAACGCTGATCCTACGGGGAATGCGGGTGCTCAGGCCAGCGGTGCACGGAGCGCAAGAAGTGCCACACGTTGCCCAGACAGCATGGGCAGCCGCAGCAGATACCACCTCCGATACCGCAGCCTTCGCAGGCTGCGATGTCATCGGGCGGCAGCAACAGCCGGGTCGATCGATGTTGCAACTCTCGCGAGCGCGCTATCGCTCGTAATGCCTAAGTCTATGCCGGGAAAGTCGCTAGTAGAAAAGCACAAGTTTCCCGGTATGGAACCACAGATATTGATCACTTTCGGGTGTTCAAGAAAGAGGTAGAGAGTTGGGCAAACATGGTGGGGGAAAGTAGCCTGCTAGTAAATGATCCACTGGCACAGAATAGCCAGGCTCATGAGTCAGTCAAGCATTGGCTATTCGTAACACTAACCAAAGGAGGATAGAGATTTCGTGTCAGACTGCAGTTTTGTCCATGAGATGTGGGCACTGTTGCATGCCAACTACATGCCTTCTGTCGAAGTAGAAATACAGAAGCTATTACCAGCAACTCAGTGTGCCAGACAGGTGGGAAAGCCACTAGAGAAACATGTCAACGAGGTAGTTGGTATAGTGAACCAGATAGGGGTCTGGGAGAAGCTGTGCTGATCAGCTTATACGCTTCTAGGCTACTGGCAGTGGACAAGAGTATGCACTGCTGCAGCCGATGCTGCAGCAACTGCCAGTACAGCAGATAGTGTCTACGCTGCTGACGCCATGCTCAGAATAGCAGCCAGTCTGCCCCATTGCGATTCCCACGGGACGATCGCGGTGGTCAGCAGAGATTTGGGGGGCGAGGGTATCGTGGTGGACACCACGGTGGTCGCCACGTACAACCCCCAGAGGTTGCCGCAGTGGAGCAGGGGGAGCAGATAAGCGCAAGTGCTTCAATTGTGAGAAGCCTGCCATCTGCAGAAAGATTGCCCTTTGCTCTCCGCAGAGTCAAGCAGTTCCTACAGAACAGGCAGCTGCAGGGCGAGGCCGTGGCAGAGGCCGCGGGGGCCCTCAGGTGGCTGTGGTAGACCTAGCGGAACTGCGAGCTGAGTGTGCTGGATGGGCCGTCGCCCAACATGCCATACACCTTTCTGGTGGATAGCGGGTCTGACCTGAACATCTGCTTTGACTATAGCATGTTCAGCCGAGATCAAGCCACCAGATATCACAGAGTTCCAACCCTTAGATCAGGGCAGGCTTAAGGTATATGGCATGGGCACTATCAGGGCGAATGTGGGGAAGTTACGTGACAGTACAGGGCGAGCTGGTGCCTGTAGTGTTGAGAGAAGCTGTCTAGTCTAGTGCTGAGTGGAATAGTGCGAGTGGCTAATGCATGACGTACCAGTCCATGCTAAGTTGTATGATCAGAGTTGTGATTCCGGGACTTGAATGTATATAGTCTAGCTGTGGTTGGTGAGCATCATCGAGTGCTCACTGACTTCCCGGTTTCACGACAGGTGTGTTTGCCGGCTCACTGCATGTCAATGTCGCACCTCTGTGTAATTTCATCGAGTGCCTCAACTGACTTCCCGGTTTCACGACAGGTTATGGGCCCATCACGCCTACACTACTGCGTTATCATGCACCCAAGGATATTAAATTAGGCCTTGAGCTGACCCAGGCCAATGCCGTTCAGTGGTTTCAGCGCATGGAGATACTGCTTCGCAGTGTCGAGTGCTTGGGACGCTGTTTACGACTGGTGCTGGGGATGACCAAAAGTTGAATGACACCCGACTTGCAATTTCATGCAATGTCGGCGATGATTTAATACATGTCATAGAACCCTTAAAGCCTCCCAAAGACTCGTGGGAAGCGCTGAAGAAACAGTTCAGTGGGGTAAGCAATGCGAGAAAGATGGCTATCTCACGCAGCCAAGCTTGCTTTCGCAAGATACCGGATGAGTCGCTTGATCAGTTTCTGACCAGAGCAGAGCAGCTCCGCGCTGAGCTCATTTCAGCACAGCTGTTCAAGGAAGCAGAATTCAGTCTAATGTTCCTTGCCGCTCTAGATGAAACAGACTACATGGCCTGGGCGCAGGCGATTTCGGCCCAAAAATCGCTGCCTTCATTTGCCGACATCACTGAGAATCTACGTGGCACCTTCTATCAGAAGCTGCATGACAGCTCAGGTGCCACGTCACATTCTGGAGCATATCAAGTTGATTCCAGTCAGCAACGGATAAAATGTGAATATTGCCACAAGTCAGGCCATCAGATCTTGCAGTGTTTCAAGCTGCAAAACGATCAGAAGTCATTCAGCAATGACTCCAGCCGTGGCAGAGGCCGTGGCAGAGGCCGTGGCCGTGGCCGTGGCGGCAGAGGTCGTGGCCGAGGATCCAACGCCAACCAGACCTCCAGCTCAGCTAGTGCATTCGTTTGCATTTCCACCAGCAAAGTGTCTACAGCCAGAGACAAATGGCTGTTTGACTCCGCCACCACTGACCACATGGTGAACCGGCCTGAGTATTCTCCATGATGCGCAGCCGCTGAAGACCACATGCACTGTGGCAAATGAGCAGACGGAAGAAGTCACTGCCATCGGCACCGTCAAGGTCATCAACCATTATGGTGATCGTGTCACGCTCAAGAATGTATTGCTCGTTCCGAAGTTGCAGCACAATCTGATCTCCCTCAGCCGCGCTGATGATGCGGGCATGTCCTACACCGGCAGAGGAGGCAGAATCATCCTTCGTAAGAAATCCAAACAGCTGTTGATTGCCACCAATGTCAATGGCCTCTACGAAGTCGACTGTGAGCCACAGGTCTCAGATCAGATGCCCGAGACGGCACTTGCGTCACAAGTCCAAGATGCTGTGCTGTGGCACCGCCGGTATGGTCATGCCGGCTTCAGCACCCTTGCCAAGATGTCTCGAGGCGAAACCGTGCAAGGACTGCCTCCTGCGCACGAATTTGAGAAGCAGCTGAAGTCCACAGCTGTTTGCACGCCATGTGCGGAAGGGAAGATGAAGAGAGCTCCCTTTCCCAGCACGCATGAGCGAGCGACCTCCAAGTTGGAGCGCTTGCATGTCGACATGGCAGGTCCATTCGTGAGATCGCCCAGCGGGTCTCACTACTACCTGGTGATCGTTGATGATTTCAGCGGTTACAAGATTGTGCTTCCACTGACCAACAAGTCTGATGCGGCTGATGTGCTGCTGAAGGCCATTCCGCATCTTGAGAAGAAGTACAAAGCAGACGTCGGTGCTGTCCGGTATGACCGCGACACAGTTTTTCTCTCCCAGAAGGTGCAGAAATATCTTGAGGAGCGAGGAATTGATTCCCAGCCGACGTCAGGGTACAGCCTACACAGCCGACTCAGCAGCCCGTGCTGCAGCCGGCTCCACAGCAGCATGCACTGCAGCCACAGCAGATGCAGCAGCTCATGGCGAGCAATCCACTGTTCGATGTTGATGAAGCAGCGGATCAGGCGCCCGCGCCAGCAGCGCCGCAGCCCAGCTCCCAGCCAACCACGCCTCGGCGCAACCCAGCGCGCAACAGACAACCACCTCAGGAGCTGTACCAGAGGTACCTTCATGGCCTGCCGCACAATGCACAGGTACATTTTCAGCTGTAGGGCTCCCTCCGGAGCCCAAGACAATGCAAGAAGCACTTGCTGGTCCAGAAGCGCCATTTTGGCGCACAGCAGCTGAAGAAGAGTTCAACTCTCTGGTGTCCATGAATGCGTGGGAGCTCATGATGGCTCCCCTAGGCTACAAAGTCATTCCATGCAAGTGGGTTTTCAAGCGAAAGCTCAACGCAGATGGCTCCATCGAGCGATACAAAGCTCGGCTTGTGATCAAAGGCTTCTACCAGAAAGAAGGGATTGATTACAATGCAGTGTTTGCGCCCGTGGTGCGCGCAAGCACAGTGCGCCTGTTCTTCTCTATCGTGGCCAGCTACGATCTTGTTTGTCATGCGATTGACATTAAGAATGCGTTCATCCAAGGAGACCTTGAGGAGCAGATCTTCATGCAACAGCCAGCTGGCTTTGCTGACAGCACCGGCCGTGCCTGTCTCCTCAACAAGAGCCTCTAACGGGCTCAAGCAGGCTCCTCGTGTCTGGAATAAGACACTCTCAGCCCACATTGTCTTCCTCGGGTTCGTCCAGAACAAGAGTGACGGCGCATTGTTCATGTTGTTCTCAGAGCAGCTTGGCTTCATGCTCATCTTGTGCTACGTTGACGACATTCAGATCGCAGCCAAGAAGTTGTCCAGCGTTCAGTCCGTCAAGAAGGCAATTCTGTCCAAATTCCCCGGCAAGGATTTAGGAGAGTCGAAGTACTTCCTCCAAATGTCAATCCAACGGAACCGCCTCCAGAGGACCATTTGTTTGAAGCAGCAGCGTCACATTGAGAAGTTGATTGATAAGCATGAGCTCAAAGACGCCTGGCCTGTTTCCATTCCCATGATCTCCAATGTCTACAAGGATCCACCAGGGTCAGATGTCACAGATGTTGCAGCAGTCTCACAGTACAAGTCCATTGTGGGAGCACTGTTGCACATTGCCAACTACACCAGGCCAGATATTGCCTTTGCTGTGTCATTTCTGGCCAGGTCCACCGCTCAGCCAACATGCAGCAACTTCGCTCGGCTGAGAGATGTTCTGCTTTATCTGCATGGCACTGTCTCCTACAGCTTGTGCTTAGGTGGTTCTGAATGTGCCTTGCATGCTTATTGTGACTCTGACTGGGCTGGTTGTGTTCAGACTCGCAAATCGACCACAGGTTTTGTGATTAAATGCGGTCTAGGAAGTGTGTCATGGAAGTCCTCAAAGCAGCCAACATTGAGCCGCTCGTCATCTGAGGCAGAGTATATAGCAGCGGGAGAAGTTGCTAAGGAAGTCCAATACTTCTTTGATTTGGCTCCACAAGTGGGATTGGGGTCTACATGTATACCAGTGGGTATTGACAATCGAGCAGCGAAGTGCTTAATTGAGGACCCTTTGTCAGCTGCACGTACGAAGCACATAGAGATTGTGTATCATCATGTGAGAGAGAAGGTCCAGCGACATCAGATGAGATTTGTTCCGGTGCCAACGGCCGAGAACCCAGCAGATGTGTTTACAAAGCCATTGCCCCAACTGTTGTTTGAACGGCATCGCCAGACGCTTGGTGTTGTGCCCTAGACTACGTGGGAGTGTTGAGAGAAGCTGTCTAGTCTAGTGCTGAGTGGATAGTGCGAGTGGCTAATGCATGACGTACCAGTCCATGCTAGTTGATGATCAGAGTTGTGATTCCGGGACGTTGAATGTATATAGTCTAGCTGTGGTTGGTGAGCATCATCGAGTGCTCACTGACTTCCCGGTTTCACGACATGTAGATATTGAGCTGGATCATGTTTACTGGGTGCCAGCCAGCCCGATCAATATCCTATCAACGACTGTGCTGAAGCGGTCGAACGTATACTTGCACACAGGCAAGGCAAACACAGTAGAGATGCCGGGTTTTTATGACCAAGCACAAACATTTGTGGGCAACTGTGAGCAGGGAGTTGATAGTGATGATAACCCCACATTGAGCTGGTATTGCGGGACGGGCAGACCAATATGGGAACTGCGCCCTGTAGATTCAGGGATAGACTGGACCAGTGCCAATAACCTTTTCCACAGAAATAGGAAATGGGTTGGTGAGCAGGCGAGAATCGCTGCGGTAGATGGTGTACCTATTGGTCAGAGATCTTCTTACCGACTTGACCCAGCATTTCTGGTGCACCTCTCGTTTCATCATGCGGGCAACCGGATTCTCAAACTGATGACTGAGATTCCAGACCTGTATGACCTCAAGTTGCCTAAACCCACGGGAGTAGCGCTTGAGTGTCATGGTTGCCACGTGGCGGAACAGAGAAGTGGTGACAGAGCACAGCATGGGGGCAGAGTGACAGAGAATGCCTCGTATGCTGGAGAAGTGTTGCATGCGGATCTGGCTGGACAGATTAAGCCAGTAGGCATAGGAGGAATGAACTACATCCTGGTAGTAGTGGATGAGTACAGTAGGTACTCACATGTGATCCCGCTGAAGTCGAAAAGCGGTGCTGCGGAGATGATATGTCTTCTGATAGAACGCATCCGCACTCAGATTGTCTATGAGAAGGAGGTAGGGGTGCGGAGGCTGCACACGGACCAAGGAGGTGAGTTCAGCTCGAGTCAGCTGGCTCAGTACCTTGAGTGGCGAGGGATAGTACACACGTTCACTGACACCGCCCAACATGAGTCAAATGGGTTGGTAGAACGAAAGATCGGTGTGCTGAACACGTCAGTGCGGGCGAGTCTGCTGCAGGCAGCAGTGCCTGCATTCCTGTGGCCGGAGGCATACATGTGCGTGAACCATGCACACAACCTGACGCCGAGCACAGCACTGGAGGGTGTGAGGCGGAAGGAGGCAAAGCAAAAGCTGGAGGATAGGTTTGTTGCCACCAGCTCTGAGCCATGGTCCACGAACGTGCAGCAGCAGGCTAAGCAGCTGAGGGTCAGGAAGGCTGCAGCGCATGCGCTGAGTTTGAATGAGCTGTGTGAGACGCTGGTTGCCAGGAGAGAATTGGCATTTGTGGCACAGCATATGAGAAATGTGAATGTCAGAGAGATTGTGCCATACTTGTTGTGGTTTAGGAAGGTCAAAGAAGATGACTTCCGTCTCGTGGTGGCACAGGTGTGTTGTAATCCATTGGACCGCGGCCTAAGGCCTGTGGGATCCTGAGCATGCCGTAGCTATGCGCAGGGGTAGGGTACTGTCACATACCTTGCTGTCTAGGTATCTGCCGGTGACAGCACTGCATCTTCGTTGGAGGCGACGACACGTGAGACTTCGGACAGTAGAGAAAGAGTGATTACACTACGATCGACAGAGCCTATATAAGCGTTCTCTAAACGACTCATACGGATACGATCAGAATCAATGTCTGCTGGCACGCAATCTGCATGCATTGCTCGTGCATATGGTCAGCCATCGGTGCATGGCTGCCCCATAGCCACTCCGGATCAGCACCGTGTATCCTGGCACACATGGTCACCGTAGTCCTGTGTATGCCACCATGCATGGTCACCGTAGTCCTGTGCATGGCTGGATCACGACACTCCCCCTAGACTAAGCTTGTACTACCGCAAGCTGCAGTCTATCTCGAAAGTTTCCCAGTGCTGGTCCTGCCAACACCTCACATCCCCCATTGGAGCCACTAAAGGTCAAGCCAAAGTCTATGGTCCCTCGCAGGTATCTCAGTACGTGAAGGACACCATTCCAATGACATTTGGCACTCCCAGCCATATGCCTGGCCAAGACATTAGCCGGAAACGCGATGTCTGGACGCGACACAACTGCCACATACTGGATGCTTCCTACGGCTTGCATAAACCTCTTATGCTCTGTGCCTGTAGCCTTCTCCTGGCTAGGATCTTCCTTCAGGCTAAACATTTTCTGCTTTGGCACCAAAGGAGTTGGCGCCCGTCTGCACTCACTCATGCTGAATCTCTCCAGCATGTCCCTGATGCTCTTTCTGTGTGTGATGGTGATAGTGCGAGCAGCGCGATCACGTATGACCTCCATGCCAGCACATATCCCAGCTCCCCCAGGTCACGACCCTCAAATGCCTCAAGGCTCTTTCTGATGGCATCATCCATCTGCTCTACCAGACCGAAAATCAACAGATCATCGACCCACAGAAAAATAAGACAACGTCCTACTTTGCAGATAAACAGTGCGGGGTCACTGGCTGATCTCACAAAGCCCATACTCAACAAGAGCTCTGCAAGCGCTTTGTGCCACTCCCTGGCAGCCTGCTTCAGACCATACAACGCCTTCTTCAGACGCCACACCATACCAGACCCATCATCTAGTACAGGAGGTTGTGCCACATACACTTCCTCCTCCAGAACACCATTCAGGAAAGCACATTTTATGTCTATATGCCTCGTCTCTAGATCCTCTACTGCAACAGACCGATAACAGAGCCCTGAAGGTAGCATAACTGCCCACAGGTGCCCATGTCTCAAAGAAATCTACGCCCTCCACTTGCGTAAACCCCCTGGCTACATATCTGGCTTTGAAACGCTCAATTTCACCCTGTGCTCCTCGCTTGATCTTAAGCACCCACTTGCCTGTCACAGGCTTCGCTCCTAATGGGCACTCGACCAGCTCAAACACGTCATGTTCTCTCAAGGAGGTCAGCTCATCGAGCATGGCCGTGATCCACTGCTCACGGTGAGTGCCACGCATGGCCTGCTGCACCGTTGGATCATCTACTACGACCTCGACCTTCTTCCTCACGGTAGCTGCACGCCTGGACTCACAAAGGCTAGCAGTAGGGCCACCGTTCGGAGTCACCTCCTGCCCCGTCGGCTTTTCTGCATCAGGAGTCACACTGTCAGCCGTCGCAGACACTCCTTCAGCTAAGTCACCGACGTCATTCTCACCATTGAACACTGTGGAGCTCCCAGCATCATGCTCACGTGCACCCTCCGGGGAGATGCGCTCAACAGCAACATCACTCATAATGGCTCCCACAGCATGGACAGCAGGTCTCAAGACTTTGCGAATCAAATGAAAAGGCTTGGAACCCATCGAATCCCCACCTCATGTGGCGGATCCAGACGTTCCTCCGCTGCCCCTCGCGGCACTTGGTGCTGACTCTCCCCCTGAGCCATCACCGCCTGTCGCTATTCCCCTAGGCACATGCCGTAGCTCGCCTTGCCCCTGGCCCTCAGACCCAGATATATGCCGTGGCTTATCATATCTGTCCCGGTCATCACGCCCTGACAACGTGGACCCGCGGTAACTTTCGGCTGCCGCCGTGACCGTCAGCTCGCACAGATGGGGGTGGCTCACTCAGCTCCTTGCCCATCAACCGCTGGACTGGCTCCGCTGAGCGTGAGCGGGATCTAGACTCAGGCTCAGAGTCATCCTCACTACCAGATGCATCTTCATCCGCCTCCTCATCAGTTGGAAGCGGATAGATGTCACAGTCTCCCATGTGCAGCACAGCTCTATCCCGCGTAGGATTGTCTCTGCAGGCCTGAACTCGCAGTTCAGTGGCCCAGACGGCTGGTCTGCTGCCATCATATTCCCAGTGCGGCACAGCTGCAGCACTGTCAGCCGCTGCAAGATCACAGCGCGCTGCAACCACTGCATCACTGATCTCCGGTGTGCGCCAGCGCTCATGGCGCGCCAGCAGCTCTGCACCCAACACTCTAGGAGAGAACTCAGGCTCACCCTCAGGTAGCTCCTCTCGTGGTTTGAAACGCCTATGCAACGTTCTGCTTGGTTCTCAGTGCTGATGGCCCAGACCCGGATGCTCCCCCTCAGCCCAATCCACATTTCTACCCCTCTCTGGCATCATGTGTTTCACGACTGGCTGGTGGACGCACTGCCCGCACACTGGTGCTCTTCACCCACTTCTTCATGTTGGGCAAGAACTCAGCCTCTGGCACTACACTGGTGAACTGATCTGGCAGGATCTCAAATTCACCCTGCTCATAGTTCTCTAGCACAACTGGGTCCGCCGTAGGTTCCCCAGCCATGTGAAATCGCTGCGCGAAATCCTTCACCAGAGCAGGTGGAGCAGCCGTGTGCCTGTACATCCGCACTGCTCCCCCATTCCCACGCTTCACATACACCCTGTCCATATGAGGACCTCCAACCGGTCCCATATAGGCACCGAGGATTCCTCGCTCCTCCAGGTGCCTGAAGTGCTCCCTCCGCGGATACACATACATTGGGCACCCGAAAGGCTTCACCTGTGCCACCACGAGACGGAAGTCATCTTCACTGACTTTCCGAAACCACAACAAGTATGGCACTATCTCCCTGACATCCACATTTTCTATGCACCTTTCCACAAATGCCGCATCTCTCCTGGCATTCAGCTGCTCACAGAGTCCTTCAGGCTCAGCGCAAGCGCTCCCGCCTTCCGGACCCTCAGCTGCTTAGCCCGCTGCTGCTCATTCGTGGACCATGGCTCATGGCTGGTGGAACTAACCTCTCTTCCAGCCTCTGCTTCGCCTCCCTCCGCGAACACCTTCCAGTGCTGTACTCGACGTCAGGTTGTGTCATGGTTCACGCACATGTATGCCTCCGGCCACAGGAATGCAGGGACTGCTGCCTGCAGCAGGCTTGCCCGCACTGACGTGTTCAGCACACCGATCTTCGTCTCTACCAACCCATTAGACTCATGCTGGGCGGTGTCAGTGAACGTGTGTACTATTCCCGCCACTCAAGGTACTGAGCCAGGTGGTTAGAGCTGAACTCACGTCCCTGGTCCGTATGCAGCCTCCGCACCCCTATCTCCTTGTCATAGACAGTCTGAGTGCGGATGCGTTCTAGCAGAAGGCATATCATTTCAGCAAGCACCGCTTTTCGACTTCAGCGGGATCACATGCGAGTACGCTGTTACCTCATCCCACCACTACCAGGATGAAGTTCATTCCTCCTATGCCCACTGGCTTTATCTGTCCAGCCAGATCGCATGCAACACTTCTCCAGCATACGTGGCATTCTCTGTCACTTTGCCCCATGCTGTGCTCTGTCACCACTTCTCTGTTCCGCCACATGGCAACCATGACACTCAAGTGCTACTCCCGTAAGGTTCAGGCAGCTTGAGGTCGAACAGGTCTGGATTATCTCGCATCAGTTGAAGAAACCGGTTGCCAGAACCGGTGAACCGCGATATGCACCAGGAAAAATGGATCAACCTGGAAGGAAGATCTCTGACCAATAGGTACACCATCCACTGCAGCGACTCTCGCCTGCTCACCAACCCATTTCCTATTTCTGTGGAAAAGATTGTTAGCACTGGTCCAGTCTGTCCCTGAATCTACAGGGCGCAGTTCCCATATTGGTCTGCCTGTCCCGCAATACCAGCTCGGTGTGGGGTTGTCCTCACTATCCACACCCTGCTCACAGTTGCCCACAAACATCTGGGCTTGATCATGAAAGCCAGGCATTTCTACTGTATTTGCCTTGCCTGTGTGCAAGAATATGTTCGACCGCTTCAGCACAGTCGTTGATAGGATGTTTATCGGGCTGGCTGGCAACCAGTAAACATGATCTAGCTCAATGTCCACAGGCACCAGCTCACCCTTCACTGTCACGTACTTCCCCACATTCGCCCTGATAGTGCCCATGCCATATATCTTTAGCCTGCCCTGATCTAGAGGCTGGCATTCTGTGATATCCGGTGGTTTGATCTCACTGAATATGCTATAGTCAAAGCAGATGTTCAGATCAGACCCGCTATCCACCAGAAACGTGTATGGCATATTGGGCGCTGGCCCATCACCACATTCAGCTCGCAGTTCAGCTAGATCAACTACAGCCACCTGCGGGCCACCGCGGCCTCTGCCACGGCCTCGCCCTGCAGCTGCTTGCTTCTGCAGAAACTGCTTGACTTCTGCTGAGAGCAAGGGACACTCTTTCTGCAAATGACCAGGCTTATTGCAGTTGAAGCACTTACGGTTGTCTGCTCCCCCCGCTCCCACTGCAGCAACCTGTGGGGGTGTACCATGGCGACCACCGTGGCGTCCACCACGATACCCTCGTCCCCCATAACGCTGCTGACCACCGCGATCTTCCCGTGGGAACCGCGATGGAGCAGGTTGGCTGCTAGTCTGAGCGTGTGTCAGCAATGTGGACACTATCTGCTGCACTGGCAGCTGCTGCAGCATCGGCTGCAACAACGCATATTCTCTGTCTACTGCCAGTAGCCTAGAGCGGTACAACTGGTCAGGCACATTCTCCCCCAGACCCCTCATCTGGTTCACTATGCCCACTACTTCATTGACATGCCTTTCTAGTGGTTTGCCTGCTTGTCTAGCACCACTAAGCTGTTGGTACAGCTTCTGAATCTCTACCTCGACTGAAGGCATGTACTTGGCATGAAGCAATGACCACAACTCATGGACAAAGCTACAGTTGGACACGAAATCCCTATCCTCCTTTGGCAGAGTAATAAACAGCCAATGCTTGACCGACTCATGGGCCTGGCTATTCTGTGCTAGTGGATCGTTCACCAGCAAGCTACTCTCTCCCAGTGTGCATCCCAGTGTGCAACCCAGTGTGCATCCCAGTGTGCAGCCTGAGCCACTTGCTGCGCGTGCTTCGCTCCGTGCACCGCTGCCTCACTCGCATTCCCCGTAGGATCAGCGTTGCTCGGCATGGCGGCCTGCAGAGGGTTTACACTGAGATACCCGTAGGTCCCAGCGTCTTGTCCTTCCCCGTGGGGCATGAACTGACCCTCCGCGGCCTGCTCGCGGCGCACTGTGGAGCGAGTGCGGTGGTGCGGAGGGTTAACAGCTCCCTCCACACCGTCAGATCCGATAGATCCTTGGCGAGATGCCATTGAATCGTCTCGGAATGGTGGAGTCCTGCAACGATCACTGTACGTCGCAGGACACGCAGACCCGTAGGCCTCTTTGCGAGACCAGCACACCAGCATAATGCAGCTCCGCCGTAGCATTCTGCATCAGCCGTATCTAATCTCTCTACGGTCAGCTATACGCTAGAGCGGTGTGACTCGCTCATCGAAACGCACAGCCGCAACCGCAGGTTCCCCCTGGACTCTCTCGCATGCTAATAGACATCACAAGAACACCCACAATCATCACCGATACCATGTTGTAATCCATTGGACCGCGGCCTAAGGCCTGTGGGATCCTGAGCATGCCGTAGCTATGCGCAGGGGTAGGGTACTGTCACATACCTTGCTGTCTAGGTATCTGCCGGTGACAGCACTGTATCTTCGTTGGAGGCGACGACACGTGAGACTTCGGACAGTAGAGAAAGAGTGATTACACTACGATCGACAGAGCCTATATAAGCGTTCTCTAAACGACTCATACGGATACGATCAGAATCAATGTCTGCTGGCACGCAATCTGCATGCATTGCTCGTGCATATGGTCAGCCATCGGTGCATGGCTGCCCCATAGCCACTCCGGATCAGCACCGTGTATCCTGGCACACATGGTCACCGTAGTCCTGTGTATGCCACCATGCATGGTCACCGTAGTCCTGTGCATGGCTGGATCACGACAGTG